>JAOXNR010053083.1:0-14960 GCA_028571225.1 Parsonsia alboflavescens
ATATATTTACGGATTTGCTAAGGTGTAATTTGGAGCACGCCTTAATGCGCCCTCCAACCGTTACCGTAACGAAAATTTTGCTCCACCTGGCATGAGCACTGTAGGAAAAATTTTCTTACGATAACAGTTGGAGGGTGCATTAAGACGCGCTCCGGAGCCCGCTATAGCAAAACCGTAAATATATATATATATATATATATATCTTAAAATAATTCCTTTTGAATTAATTGTTATCGGATACCGTCGCTCGGGATTTAATATCTGGTCGTTTTCATGCACATGCCCAATTGAGATGGGAACTTCATACTCCAAAAAGATGGTTGCAACTTGCAAGTATACAGTTCAATTTTTTTTTTTTTTAATCAATTTATTATTCCTAAATATGACGTGCAAGTTATCCCGATGTTATGCTTCTTTCTTATCGTTTGAAATTGATTTTTTTTTTTTTGGAGTTATTTGTAATTAAATATCATATTTTTAAATTTGGAAGAAATTGTCAAATATGTCCAAATTAAAATGGGTATTCTAATTTTACCCAATATCTAAAAATATTTCATTTCTATCCATTTGAATCACTTCAATTTCATTTTATATCTAAATTGAACTTTTAACATTTTCTATCAATAAAAACGATCCATAAATGGGAAATTATACCCTTACCCTTCGTATCTCATTACCCAAATCGAAACAAAGGAGGTTCGACACCTTTCCCCTTCCCATTTTCGAGACCCAACACCTCCTTCCCTTCTCGTTCTTCACCATTTTCCTTCCTTCCTTCTTCTTCACTTCTTAACCTTATTCCTTCCCTTCCTCCACTGTCATTACTGAATTCCTTCCCTTCTTCCATGATCATTACCAACTCATTCTTCTTCTTCACTTCCTCACAAAAACTCCCATTCCTTCTTCGACACATTCATCGACGGTGCAACAGGAACACCGATCGCCGGTCCGGACTCCACTTCCCGCCGATCACCTTGTCGTCATTAACACAACATTCCCAATAAGTTTTCTTCACACTTAAACTTTGATTTTGTGTCGAATATGCTACAATGTTAATTTTGTTAGTTGGCTAAATGCGAAGCATGATTTTATAGTGTATTGACATTATATTGTTGTTTCTTGAAAACATGATTTTGATTTGAAAGCTTGAAATGTACCAAAAGTATATGTTGGTTAACTTTGATTTTGTAGTTGTTGAAAGCATGGATGAAACTGTATTGTGTTTTGCGTATTTGAGATTGAATATTTGGGTTGAAAGAGGAATGAATTGTGTGTTCCAAATCATTTGGGCGAAGATCGAAATCCCAATTTTGTGTTCCGAAGTCCAGTAGATGAGTTCCGAAATCCCGTGTGTGTGTTTCGAAATCAACTCCCTATTCCGAAATCATAACCAAGATCCGAAATGATCTAAGCTAAGTCATGAATAATTGTGATTGTGTGTTTCGAAATCAAATCACCAAAGTCTGAAATAGTTTAAATAAGGTCTGAAATGATTTAATCTAAGTCTTGATAGTTTTGATTGTGTTCCGAAATCCAATCACCAAGGTCTGAAATAATAACCGAGGTCCGAAATTTCATCAAAATTTGGAATATTTTCCTCTTTTAATTTCAATTTCTAAGATCCAAAATACCAAAATCTAGTTCCGAAATATAGTAATTCGAACCTCTCGAAGTCTGAAATGTAATCCAAGGTCCAAAATATCACAATTCTCACTAATTTAAGTTTTGACCGTTGTATTCACCAAGGTTCGAAATTATATCACCAACGTCCGAAATTATATTACCAAGATTTGAAATAATTTTAAAACCTTATGTTTTCACCAATTCAATTTTTGAGATTCTTTTATTTTTGAAGGTCTGAAATCTTATCTCCAAGGATCGAAATAAGTTAAAAATCTTTTTTTTATTATTCTTTTAGCTTAATTTATTTATTTTTTATAACAAATTCAAAAATAAGTTGTGAATCCAAATTTTTAAATATTTTCACTTTATGTAAGTAAATATATTTTAAATTTGTGTAATTCTTATTATAATTAATTAATTAATTCGAAAGTGATAATTAATATTTTCAACGTTATAATTTTTTAAAAAAATTTTATGAATAAATACATTGTACTAATAAAAATATTATATTTAATTATATTAAAAATCATTTTATTAGTTTGTAGCTTAATTTATTTAAATTAAGCAATATCTATTTGGGTAAAGAGTTACAGATTTTTGAATTAATAAATAAGAGATAGATGTTCTCCAAAAAATTATACATTAAAATTTAAATAATACTAGATGTGATAACTTTTTTTCTCCTTCTTTCTCAATACAATTTTTCTAATTAGGATATATGAAAATATATTTTAACTTATTTACAAGGAGTATCCTAAAGCGTAATTTATTTATCGTACTTCTAAAAAAAGCGAGTTTAATTTAACAATAATTTTTCTAATCAACTGTTTAGTTTGTTTCGTTATTGTAAAGATATGAACCCCACACATCGTACCTATCAGCAGCTCCATCATGATCTTCTAGTCCCTGGCAGGAACACACTTAGTGCACATGCGAAGTATATTGTCGTGAGATAGACAGTCAATCTACTATGGTGCCACGGGGCACTAGACCGTTTTGGTAGGGGTCCCTTCGGATATATGGTGAATCTTTCCCATTAACATGGAGCCTATTAAGCCAGGGTTACTTTGCATATACTAAGACAGGACGTGACTCTAGAGGGTGCCTGCCTCGATGAGATATGGTTCTTCATAGGAGGCTAGTTACACCGACTAGATCTTTAGGAGTATGCTCTACTTACGGGTCTACGTTATGGGAGAATAGATCAGCACACTATTGAGAGCCCAATGACAGCCACCTCTACCTTCGCTCGATTGATGAGGATCGATCTAGTTACTTCAGATACAATCCTGTCCACGTGGCATGCCATGACATTAGGAGAGCTGTCAGTTGGTGATGCCTTTAGACTGGCATGTGACATCATCATAGGTCATTGGATACTCACCAGTTAGCCATCTGTAACTATCCCCTTTTATGTATGGAGGATGTTAGATGATCTGGGGACTGTAGAGTCATTTCCCTAGGGAAAGATTGGATGAAGCATGATGATGCACTCGTATCGACAGGCCATCGGAGAGGAGAACGTCAAGGAGAGACACTTTTACGACAATTGTTTGCTATTACTAGTAAGTTTTAATATTATTATTTACATTCGTATAACAATGATATTTTTTATAAGCTCTAAATACTTATTTGAAATTTTTTTTAATCTTATCTTTAATTAGTGATGGGCATACAATCACTTCTCATCCCTGCGTCCTTACCTGTGTAGGGACGCTCAGGAAGAGGGTAGACATGGCACTTCCTATGTGGATTCATGATGCCCGAGGTGCATTGCCCTTAAACGGCCTCTTCTTGGCCTCTTAGTTGACTGGGATCAGCTACTTACTGCTGTAAGTGAATATCTTTTGTCCTTTCACTTTCATGTTTAAATTAGATAATGTTACTAAATTAAATTATTAATTATAGGAGCATGCTACCTCACTGTTCATCAAGCCGAATTAGGAGGAGTGACAACAGTTATACTAGACCAATTTCGCTCACCTCCCCCATATTGCATTAACCTGCTGGGATAATTATCAGCCCAGCTCATTTTGTTAGGCGGGAGGACTAAGTTCAGCCAATCAATGAGGTTAGACTAAACATAATTTTCATTGATTAAGTTAATTTTATATAATGCTAAATATTAAGATCATAATTACTTTACTTTTATTTTTTTTATATCCCACGTCCTGATGGAGATCCGACAGATGAGAGGATTGGTGGAGATCTCTCTATCAATCCAACGAGATCCAAGACAATCCGATAAAGGGTATGTATCTATTCTCATTTTATGTACACTCTAATAGATTAATCAATGCTATGAAATGTTATTTTAATTACTTTTTTTGTTTTTTTATTAGGTTCAGAGTTTGTTATTTTAGTTACTTTGCTTGTTTTTTATTAGGTTCGGAGTTCGAACATCGAGGCCACCGCATAGAGTCTTCCCGGGGAGGAGAATATGAGCAGGTAGCCATCTCCCAGCCCAACTCTACGGGAGAGGAGTGGATGTCAAGTGTGTATCTCTTACTATTTAAATGAAGTGCATGTCATCAAAGTATATAAACTAACTATTTTTAAATTATAGTTTCCTATGAGGACCGATCTTCTCGAGGCCACGGTCATTGCCCTTTTGGGCCAATATGAGGATCGGGCCCGAGATCGATTGGCCGAGTACCAGAGACAGGCCATCTAGAGGCATGATGTTTTACTACAGTGGCTTACTTAGATCGAGCGTGGCCTCGATATGTTATTGAGGAATGACAGTCGTGGAGATGATCCGTCACTGCATGATTCCCCTACTCGAGAGCCTGATTGCATCAGTTTGAAGGGTGTTATGCACTTGATCGACATGTTAGTCCGACTGCTAGCCACTCCTTCCGGTAGCTCCTATAGTCACCAGCTCTACCACCCAGGTAAATTCTTATGTTCCATTAATTATAGTTCGTGAATTCTTATTCATTTTGGTTTTTGTATTTTATTTAATTTTTAATTTTATTCACGTCGATGATTTTGTAAATAATAGATCAATGCATTTGTTAGCCAGAGCAAGGAAAGAGTAGATCCACCGATTCCCATAGTTATCGTTCCTACCCCTCAGGAGGTAATTTTATAGATAGTAATTCTCATTTGTAATTTTATAGTTATTTACTTCGTATGAGTAATTCTTTTAAATTAATATTCATTTTATTTATGTAGGATAATTCATGTCTAATATTCATTTAATGCTTGGTTTATATATTCTATTAGGAGTTTGGTTGTACACTTCAAGCCCCCGTTGTAAATCACCTTTCACAAACCCCTCTCACTACATCGAGTCGACGAGGCCAAAGAAGTCATGGATGAAAGTGTCGAGGATGACTCGAGTAGTAGAGGTGCAAAGGGAGATTCCTCTTACTATGGAGGAGCGAGAGGTGATTCCTGCTTCCGTGGGGGACCCCTACCACCTCGACTTGGCACGGTTGGATGTCTTCTACAACATCGGAGATTCAAAGAAGTATTTCTAATAATTTATTTGAATTTTATAACTCTCCCGTGTTACATTATAATTAAGTTTTTGTGACAGGCGCACAATTGGGGGCCCCAGTCATTTGTCGAGGATGACCTTAAAAAGGTCAGATCTTTGACATTCCTAGTCGAGGATGATCATGTGGATCAGTCTATGTGAAGGTTGAGGAGAGTGGTGAAGGAAACATCATCCCTTTAATCTTGTCGAGTTCACTTCGCTCTTGCTCAGACTTACCTTTATGTAAATATTTTAAAATAATTTTTATCTTTTTAACTTACTCAATTTACAGTTTATGAATACAATTTCGATTTTTAACTATCATATATTATGGAGCATCCTCCGATGTGGGCGGCTCAAGACCAGGGCATCTCATGTGGAGTCGGTGACCTATGACTTCGATGCTTTTATCATTGGCTATGTCGGGGGAGGTGAAGACTTGGGAGAGGTAGTGTGGTGAGACTTAGAAGGTATTTCACTTTCATTTTCTATAAAACTCTCGGTTTAAATTATGTTTTATTTAACATTAATTGATTTAATATTTATACTATATATATAGATCTTGATGTCCTATTGCCTCCACGATCATTGGGTTTTACTTCAAGTGTCATTGGATGGGTCTTCGATCATATCGTATAATCTGAAGCCATCTGTTGACATGAAGGCATCTCGAGAGGATCAATCTATTTGCCGATGCCACGACTTCTGCAATAGGCTGGTTATTATAGTAGGATGGGTTGCCTCCCAATTTAGAGGTTCACTCCAGTTTTTATTGACCCTCGCGACTCAAAGGTTGGCTCTATTCCTATTTAACCAGACAAGACGAGCCGCGGCTCGTACATCTACAACTAATGAGGGCGGGGGGGTGGATTTTAAGGAGATGCTTGGCTTGCCTTGCACACCCAATATGGTGTAGTGCATTAGGGATGAGATGGCTTGGACCATGCTGTAGTGGAGCCATTTGTTATCATAGATTAGAATTTTTTTTTAGTTGTAAATAATACATTAAATGTAAATGTATATTATGTAAATTACATATGGTATTTTTGATTTTTATTGTATGTTAATTCAAATACATGTTAAATTAAAGAAAAAATTAACTGAAGAAGATTCCATAAAAAAATGGCATAAAAAAAGTTTCAAAAAATTAACTTAAAAGGTTTTTGTAAAAAAATTAAAAAACTTAACTTAAAAAGGTTCCATTCGAAATTAACTTGATAAAACCTTCAAAAAATTAACTTAATAAAAAATTATATTAAAAATTAACTTAAAAAAAATTCTAGTAAAAATTAACTTTAAAATAATAGACGCCCTATATTTCGTTTTTGACTGCATATATTCCCTTTTTGACCCTTGATGTTCCGAAATGTCCTATACGGACCGAAATGCCCTTTTGGTAATTTTACCCCGGTGGGCTCGAAATATCCCTTCTAATAATATAGTTTGACATATATAAATAAAGCGAAGAAGATTTAATCACAAACATGCAATTTAAATTAAATGACAAATTCAATGTTTGTTAAAATAACATTTACATGTCATGAATCATGTCAACACTGATATTGGATTCATAAAAATCCACACTCTCATCAAAGATACTCACATCAACATTAACAAAATCTAACCCATCATTTTCCACAAAATACCCCTCTCCAAAAACTCGAGATTGTTGTGTGAATATTGGATTAGATATGAGCACTTCATGATTTAAGTCATTCGATGTGGGATCATTTTCTTCGGGAGGTGGGGCTTCCGTGTTGTGTGCATTTGGATAGGTGAGACAATTATGTCCTCTTCTTTTGCATATTTTACACGCTTTTTTTCGATGGTATTGTTTGTTTTGAGAGAGGAAGCGAGCCTCTTGTGTCTTCCAATTGACCTTCTGCCAAGAGGATCATTGACAATCGAGTCATTTATATCTGCAATTGAATTCAAAGAAGAACATAAGGGCACGGGCTGTATTGAAGTTGCATATGCCATCCTCAGTATTTCCGTGTCAAATGAATTAAGATGAGAGAGTGTAATAGTGACCCATTTTCCCTATAAAAAGGATCAAGGTAAATGAGTTGTAGAAATATTTAATTACATGCTTAGGAAAAAAAAAAAAAAAGAGCCAATTTCAATAATGGACCAAAATTTTTTATTTTGAATTTTCCTCCATGAAACATGAAGTTTCATCATTGAGGCATGAAATTAACAAAGTATGGAACGAAGTTCACCATCTGTGTCAAGAAATTGACCAAAATTTTTTATATTGAAATTTCCTTCGTGAGGCATAAAATTAACAAAATATGGCACAAATTTGACCATCTTTGTCACGAAATGGACCAAAACTTTTTATTTTTAAATTTCCTCCTTGAGGCACCAAAAATCATCATTGAGGAGCCAAATTTCTCCATTGTGGCACAAATTTTCCTACGAGGTATGAATTTTACCTGGCAAGAGTAATGGCATAGTTTGCAAAGTATTTTCAGTTTCCCTCCTCGACATCCATAGGTTTTGTAAACAATATCCATCACAACATTTGCTTCTTTTGATGGACTTCCAACGACATATTCTTCTCGATCTCGAACGAATGTATTCCGTAGCCTTTCTAGGTCAACCTTCACAGGTTCTTTCTCAATTTTTTCCATAGCATGCCTGGTGAAAATATTTGGCATTTGTAACTGTTGCTTCTTGACTTTTGTTGAACTAAGCTTGACGCAAGCCCTTAAAAAACTCATGTGCAAATCTAATAGGCAACTTCCAATCTTTCTTGATCGCTTGGTTGAAAGACTCTGTGATATTGCTCATCATTTGATCGTAGCGATTATTTGGACAGTATGTACATGACCAACGCGGGCATCCTATCTCAACATCCAACCAACGATGAACTACGGGGTGCATATGTTGAATGTCTCCAAAATAGAAATCACATGTCCCCTTGTTATAGGCATATGCCACATTTTTAAAAGGGATTGTAGCTTGAGGATTTTTACATCTTGGCTTTAAGTATTCCTTCAAATGTGGAACCTTAGGATATACTATTCTCACAACGTGCAGTATGCCTTTGTGTCGATCAGATACAATAACCAAATCATCTCGCAATCCATATGTAATCCGGAATCATCTTAAAAATCACTCCCATGAATCATTATCCTTCTCTCGCCAAACCCAAATGCAAGGGGAAAACTTTGCCTGTTTCCATCCGCACAGACAACTGTATAAATTTTTCCCTCATACACACCTTTCAAGTGTGTTGCATCTATGATAATTACGGCCCTCATGTCATTCGAATGACCAAGTGCATAGAATGACCTCAAAAATTGCTCATCTCGCTACATATACTGGTTAATGTCCTTGGCATTACAACCTCCAATATGTGGAGGTATGACAGTAACTGTCTATATGCATCTTCTAGAGCTCCATAGGCTTTGTCTTTTGCACTCTATAAAGATCGCCAAGCTTTGGTGTATCCGAATTTCATACCATAATTCTTCTGCATGTCTTGAATCATATTTTTGGAGGTGTGATTCGCACTGACGATTTTACTAGTGTACATACGACCAATCATTATTGCACTTATGCTTCTATTTTAGCTTTGCTGTACAGTTTGGATACAAGTATGAGTTGGGGACAAACTTGTAAATAATCCAAATCTGGCATCCAACTATGCAATGTGCACAAATCATGAAAGTACTGTCTTTTAAATTCTTACATCGTGCCTCAAATTTTTCCTTATCAAAACTTACCACATGATATGGAAATCGGTTATCGAATGAATATTGACCAACTGTTACTATTAATTCATCCTTATTGTTAAATATTGCATCCTTTCCTATCGAATCCACTGGTGGAACAGTATGATCTTTAGAAAAATGCACCTGTTCATCTTCATTCCAGACCATGTTTGTAAATTGAGTAGAAGGGTTCGATATAAATTGCTCAAATGGAATCACCTGTCTCATCCCATTGTTGAAGTTGTTGTTATTGTCATCATCCTCAACACTACAAATATGTTTTTTATCATATTCATAATCATCATTTGCGTGAATATATTCGAATATCCCTGCTTCATCATTTGTATCAATAAATTTGTCCCTTGCATGATCATTTGGACTGAAAGGACAATTACAGCTAGTGTCACCATCGATGTCACCCTCATAAGTTCTTTGAATTTTGTTGATGATCACAACTTTAGGATCAGCTTCCTCCCTCCAATAGATGATGCCATATAAGTTTTTAATATCCATTAATTTAATATTTCCATTAGAAAAATTTAGAAGCAATTGAAATTTGTATGTCAAATTGGTTTAAATCAATCTTCATGTAATTTGCAATAGATCTCCTAAAATCTTCGTAATTCACTTCGGACGGTATGACTACCAGACGCACCCTTCCACTTAAAGAACCCTCTTGAGCAGCAATCCTAATGTAATATTTCTGCAAACAATATAAAGAAACCAATTAAAAAAATGTCCACTGAATAATGAAAAAAATAAATAAATAAAGGAAGGGATGGAATCATGTAGGTCCGGAATGAAGATTTTGAGGACCAAAATTACCATATCAAGGATCGAAATACCCTCTTCGAGGTTCAGAATATTATAAAAAAAAAAGAAAAAGGGGGTGAACCACTCAAGATTCGAAATACCTCTCTCAGGACTAGTTTTAAATAATACCTTCAAGGTTCGAAATATTAGGAAAAAAAAAGAAGAAGAAGAAGAAGGGAAGACTTTCAGCCCACGATCCGGAATCACCCTACCAAGGTTCGATTTTGACTAGTCAAGATTTGGAATATCCCCTCAAGGTCTGAAAATGTTTAAAAAAAAGAAAAACAAGTGAAGGCCTTCACAAAATCCCCAAGGTTCGAAATCCCCAAGCTGAAGGCACGAAATATTCCCAAGATCCAAAATGTTTAAAAAAGTGAAGGCTTTCACAAATCTAAGATCAGATTTTGACTAGTCAAGGCACAAAATATTCCCCACAAGATCCGAAATGTTAAAAAATGAAGTGAAGGCTTTCACAAACATAAGGTCCAAAATCACCCTCCCAAGATCCGATTTTGACTAGTCAAGATCCGAAATCTCTCCCTGTGGTTTGAAATCTTAAAAAAAAAAAAAAAAAAAAGAGAGATGTGAAGGCTTCAACAAACCCCCGAAGTTAGAAATCCCCCTCTCAATGGTCAATCTTAACCGGTTAAGGCATGAAATATCCCTAAGGTCCGAAATGTGTAAAAAGAAGTGAAGGCTTCACAAACCCAAGATCCGAATTCACCATCTCGAGGTTTGATTTTTGACTATTTAAGGCACGAAATTTCCCCCCAAGGTCTGAAATGCTAGGGAAAAAAGAAGTGAATTCTAACACAAACCCAAGTTCCGAAATCCCATTCTTAAGGCACGAAATTCACCCCACGTGGATCGAAATCTCTGCAATCCCACATTCCTTCCTTCCTCCTCCTACTATTGAATGTGGCGTCATAAAAACAACACAAAACGAATAAACACAAGCTGCCAAAAACCAAAGAAACAAATCGAACAATATACCTCCGAATACCACCTGCCTTCATCTTCTTGATTCTAGAAAACAAAAATCACCAACTTAAAGACTGAACACAAAAAAGGCTAGGTTTTTTCCTTTCTCTCCAACAAGGGACTTTTTCGTTGAGCAATTTTCTTATCTATGGACAGAAAACTTTTAATCAAATGAATGATGTTAGTTGTGGTTTCTTCAATTCATTTTTATAACTTGTTGGGTTTGGTGGTTGTGTGTGCTGAATGCTGAGAGGTAAGATAGTAAATACATATTAAAGGAGAATAAATGTCAAGTTTTTTTTTATTATTATTTTTATTTAAAGGTAAACTCAAAATGGGTATAGAATGAAAAGATAGTTTTACATATAATTGACATGTAAAATGTTGTGAGAATTTGGGTAAATAGGAAATAATTGTTCTCAATTTGGGTAGAAATGGTGAAAATTCCCAAATATACCCAAATGGGTTGACCCAATTTCAATTTTACCCAATTTCTGAAAACATTTCAATTCTACCCATTTGGGTTGCCCCAATTTCAACCTATACCCAAAAGTCAATTTTAACATTTTTTGATAATAAAAATTATAATAGAAATTTAAAATTACTTCATTACCCTTATACCCAAATAGAGACAAGGGCACCAACGGTTCCTTTTCTTCCCATTTCGAGACCGACTCCCCACCTTCTTCACCGCCAACAACCGAAACTCTCCACCTTCTCCACTCTTCATATTTCTTTTACTCTCACCCATATTCTTTCCTTTCTTTCCCTCTTTCATTCTTCCACACTAATTTTCTTCACTCCCAACCGAAGTTGCCCCTAATTCCATTTTCACGACACACTTTGTCGTCGTCATCGCCGCCATTACCGGTAGGTTTTCTTCAAACTTAAACCTTGATTTCGTGTCGAATATGCTAAATGTTATTTACTTCGATTTTGTATTTTGTTGAAACTGTCTTGGACGATCCTACATGAATTTGAATTTGAATCTTGAAATTGTTTGTTATGTCTCAAAATTGTTTGAAACTATCTGGAAATTGTTTGGTTGGGTCTCGAAATTGTTTGGTTGTATCTCGAAATAGTTTGAATCTAGCTCGAAATTGTTTGGTTGTGTCTCGACATTGTTTCATTCTGTCTCGATTGATTCTGTATCGAATTGTTTGTTGTGTCTCGAAATTATTTGTTGTGTCTTGAAATCGTTTGTTGCTATGTCTCGAAATGTTTATTTTGTGTCTTGAAAGGGTTTGATTTGTCTCGAAATGATTCTTTGTGTCTCGAAAGTGTTTGTTGTGTCTCAAAAGGTTTAGTTTGTATCTTGGAATGCATAAATTGTATCTCGGAATGCATAAATTGTATCTCGAAATGACTTGGTGTCCATAAATGACTACTGTGTCTCTCGAATTGTTTACTTTGTGTCTCGAATGTCTGTTATGTGTCTTGAAAGAAATGTTATTGAATGTCTGGGTTAATTTAGAAACTGTATCTCGAAATGTGTTGAGTGTGTCAAAATATTTTGTGTCGAAATATTTTGTGTCTTGAAATTATTTGTTAACTAATTTAGAAATTAAACTGCAGAGATATGGATCCTACTCATCACACCTTTCAGTTCTGACACGATCATGCTGTGCCTACTGGGAACACGCTTTGCGCACACACCAAGTTTTCGATCGTTACACAGACCATAGACCTGCTACAACGACATTTGGCTCTGGAGCGTTTTGAGAGGGGTCTTTCAGATACATGGTGATCTTCCCATTTATCGTGAAGGGTACTATTCTAGGGCTACCCTTCATATCTTGAAACGGGAAGTCATTCTGGAGGGTGCCCGGCCCAATGAGATATGGTTCCTCAATAGAGGTCGGTTGCACCAACTGGACTTCCAGGAGTATTCTCCTGACTGGTCTACATTATGGGATAGTAGACCAGCATATTATTGAGAGGGGATTGAGTCAGGATGGAGCCTTGGCTCGATTGATTGTTGTGAATCTGGTTCCTCCACGGATAGTGTTGCAGAGGTGGCAGGCCATGGCTATGAGATAGCTGTCGGTTGATGATTGCCTCAGATTCACATATAGCATCATCATAGGTCATTGGATCCTGACCCGAGAGCTGACTGCAGACATACCCTTTTATGTATGGAGTCTGTTAGACGAGTTGGAGGCTATGGAGTCATTCCCATAGGGAATGATCGGGTGGAACCACATGGTACACTCTTATCGACAGGCCATCGAGGAGGATTCCCCGAAGAGACACTTGTATGCCAACTGTTGGATGTTGCTAGTAAGTTTTCAAATTATTAATTACATTCGTTTATCAATGGTGTTTTTTAGACTCTAAATAATGATTTGAAATTTTTTTATTATTATCTTTAATTAGTGGTGGGCTTACGATCATTTCTAATCCTTGCATCCTGAGCTATGTAAGGACCCTCTGGTTTCGGCTAGACGTGGTTCCTCCCATGAAAAGCCAAGACGCCCGAGGGGAGTGGCCCCAACTACTTGACCGGGTAAGTGAATATCTTATCAATGTTCACTTTCATTTATAAAGTAGTTATTATCACTCAAACTGTCAATCACAAGCCCGTGTTAGCTCCCCATATATCGAGGCTGATCAGGCAGAGCGGCAGCAGTCATACTGGACCGATTTCGACAGCACCCCACATATTAGGGAGTGTGCGGACAGCGACTACCAGTCCCGCCACTCGATCAGGTAAGATTAATTATCATTATTCAATGGAACTCCCAATTCTATTAAACGGTCAAGAACAATTTCCTTTTAATTTAAACTTTCGGTGATCCATACCTTACTTTGCTGAACGTCCTAGCAAATAGATCACCTATTTAAATCAAGTTGAATCTTGTTGTATGAAAAATATATGCACAGAAATAATGCAAACAATACCTTAATTTTATTAAATAAAAAATTACAAAAAATTGGTTGTCTTTTTGGGCATAAATCCCAACAGACGGAAGGTAGACCCTTGCCGGCCCAAATGACGTCGTTTCGTTTGGTTTTCAAAAATAAATAATGCTGTGCTCCAATGCCCAAACAACATCGTTTCATTTGATTTTTTAAAAAATAAATAAAAATGCAAGATTTTGGGGGCCAAAATGTTTCCTTCTCCAAATGTCTCCTTCTTTCTCTCCTTCTGCGGCGAAGAGGCCACCTTGGCGAGAGCAGGGGCGAGGGTCACAATGGATGCAAGGGGTGTTGATTTTGGGTGGGTGGTAGTGGAAGTGTCTCTTGTTCCATCTAAATCAATTCAAAAGACACCATATGAGTCATGGACTGGGAAATGTCCCAAAATGTCTTTAATGAAGATTTGGGGCTGTGAAGTTTTCGTGAAACGTCAAGTTTCTGATAAACTAGAGCCTAAATCTGACAAGTGTCTCTTTGTAGGTTATCCTAAACTAACTGAAGGATATTACTTTTATAACCCCACTGAGCAAAAGGTGTTTGTAGCTCTTACAGGCATGTTTTTAGAAAGAGAGTTTGTCTCTAAAAGAGCAAGTGGGAGAAAAGTAGAACTTGAAGAAGTTCAAGAACTACAAAGAGATACAACTGAGATGGAGATGGAAACTGAGCTGACACCACAATCTATGGTTGATCAAGGACTTGCTCAAGAGACACAAGCTCCGCATAGGTCACTCAGGACACATCGTTAGCCACAGAGATATTGGTTTTTGATATCTCAGAATGGTGATGTGTTGCTCATAGATCAAGATGACCCTACTACCTACCAAGAAGCTGTGATGGGCCCAAAGTCTGAGAAATGGCTTCAAGTCATGAGATTTGAAATGGAATCCAAGTATACAAACCAAGTTTGGACTTTGGTTGATCCACCTGAAGGGGTGAAACTCATCGGGTGCAAATGGGTTTTCAAAAAGAAAACCGACATGGATGGTAAAGTTCATACTTACAATTGGCGATTAGTCGCCAAAGGTTTCAAGCAAGTTCATGGTATTGACTATGACGAAACTTTTTCACCCGTAGCTATGATCAAATCCCTCAGGATCTTACTTGCTATAGCAGCATATCATGATTATGAAATTTGGCAAATAGACGTCAAGACTGCTTTTTTGAATGGAAAGCTTCTCGAGGATGCGTATATGACATAACCAGATGGTTTTGTCGATCTGGATAATGTTGGAAAGGTGTGCAAGCTACAACTATCCATTTATGGATTAAAGCAAGCATCTTGTAGTTGGAATCTTCGTTTTGATGATGCAGTCAATTAATTTGGCTTCATTAAAAATATAGATGAACCTTGTGTCTACAAGAAGTTTAGTGGGAGTATTGTGGTATTCCTGGTATTATATGTGGATGACATACTTATTATT
>JAOXNR010053084.1:0-14960 GCA_028571225.1 Parsonsia alboflavescens
TGCGAAATAAGTGGGCCTGAAGGATACATCCACTTATTTCGCAGCCAAAACGACATCATTTTGGCAATTGCGCTCCACCAGTTGGGTTTTATAACAATTCCGTATATATATATATATATATATATATATATATATATATATATAAATTCTAGAATGTTACAAAACATGTTAATTCATAACAATTTGAATTAAAAAAACACTATATATATATATATAAAAATTATTGAATGTTATGAAGCATATAGAATTATAACAAATTGGACTAAAAAATATCTATATATAAAAAAACAAAAATGTTATAGATTATTACGGAGCACACCTCACGAAACACACCCCATGGAGTGGTCTAGTTATGTTTCTAACAGTCAAAGTTAACGACCGACTATCTTTTTAAAAAACAATGAAATAAAATTTAATCAAGTATCATAAAATTTAATTTATTTTTTCATAACAGTTGACTTAACTGTTAACTATCAGAAACTTAATATGATCATTGTGTTTTGTAACGCTATATAACATTATTATATAAAAAATATATATTATAGATGGTACTAGTATATTCTCTCTATATGAAACAGTTGTGTTAGTTGACATAGAATATATTGATCATGTCAAAACCAAATATACACTTCAATATGATACATTTTATATCATTATTCTACCTATCTCATTCATTATTAAAAATAAATCATTAGATATCATTTTAAAAAAATCAAGGTAATGTTTTTTTTATTAAAACATCTTTATTTATATGCTAATCAAATTAACAACATATAGATATGAAAATAAAGTAACAAGAGTAAGTAGAAAAAACACGTTCAAATACATAATTAACTAATAACAATAACTCATAATTAGTCAAAAAAAATATATTTTAACGACTTATACATAATGACAAAGAAAGTATTATATTTTGATATACGTGTAAACGGATACGGACACCACTTACAAAAAATATAATATATATATTAAAAAAAAAAAGAGTATTACATTTTTGTCTTTATAATGTACATTTCTCTCCGACCTCTTCACTGGTTTAATATTGTGCACATATATAAATAGTGTCTGCGAGCTCAAAGGAAAAAAAAAATCATTTCTCTATTACTATTGTTTTGGTTCATGCACTCAACTGACCAATCAGTTTAAAAATTGGTTTATGAATAATTTAATAAGTACAATATTTAATTATGAATATTTAAAAATAAAATATTTATCCTAGATAAGCCAGTGAAATATTATTTTTAGATTTTTTTTTTATATATAAAAATGAAATAGTAAAAAAAATAAAATGGGAGCAACAAAATTGACAGCGAGAAGTTTGGCCTGTTGTAGGCATCATTATCAAAATGCTACTGGTCCAAACTGAGGAATTTTTTAACATTGAGGATGGGGGTTGCCTGCTAAGCAAGCCTATGGGTCGTATTTTGTTTGGATTGTGAATACCTTTTTATCCTGTTCATGTAGTTGACTTTTGTTCCTAACTTCTTTTAACATAAAAAAGCGAAGACTTTTTCAAACGCCCAAACAGGAAAAGCTTGGAAAGCTTTGACCATTTTCTCAGTCTGTCTAAAAACATACCTCTAGAGAGAAAAAGGACTCTAACAAAAGAAAATGAGAAAAAGGTTGTTTTTGAATGTTGTTGTCAGAGTCGTGACCTCAAGATATAATCATCATAATTATTAATTACATCATAAATACTGTTAATTTATTTTTAGTTCTCAATTTTTTAAAAGATAAATTAAAATTTTAAAAAATGAAATTTCTGATTGTAATTTAAAAAGTTAAAATACAAATTGAATAGATTCTTCTTCTTCTTTCTTTTTTGTCAAAAAAAGGAAAAATCTGTAATAAGAAAAACCACACAATGCTAAAAATAAACTAAATACGGTAAAACTATGTACATCAAATTTCCTATTAATAAATTAGAAATGATTAATATAAAGCATGGCAAAAAAAATACTTATCTTTGCACCATAGTTATCTGATATCTTGCTTAGCCTATTTATCTACCAAGTGTAAGGAAGAGATTTAATATAAAAAAATTCAAACATAAATGCATCTTATCTTTACATGTGTCAATTAAAAAATAAACAATTATTAGTACAAAACAAAAAAGAAAACAAATCAAACCCTTATTCATTTTCTTTTTCTTTTATTAAAAATTTATATTTAAATTAAATATATAAAATATTTTCACGAGCACTTAAAAAAATTATATTTACTTTTATATATATATATATATATATTAGATTAGTAAGTAAGTCAGTTAACTAAATTATAAAATAAAATAAAAATAGTTTGATAAATTATTATCAAATTTAATAATTTTATTCATGTTAAAATTATATTTTATAATTATAATAATGGTTAATGTTATAGAGTGTCTTGTTAAATTTCTCACGGTCAAAGTTAATAGTTGAATTCTAATTTTATTTTTTAAAAATAAAATCTTCAATAAAAAAAATTTCTAAATATATTTTATATATAATAAACTAAACTATGGATTAAAGTTATTATTATTTTTAAATTTAAAAGCTTAAACGTTAACTTTGAATTTTAAAGAATTAATGTTGCACTCGATAGCAATTTCGTTATAATAATATAATAAAATATCATTTATTGAATTAAAAAAAAACAGATTAATTTGGAATGGTGATGGACAAAAGTTCCCTTACTTCCCTCAATTACTTTTTTTATTTTTATTTTTATTTTTATTATATATCCAGCCAAGATTTGATTACTTTATTTATAAGAAAAATACATAAAAAATATTTAAAAAAACATTAAATAATATTTTAAAATATAACTTTTTAAAAAGATGAAATTCACATAGTATTGTTTATAAATTACTTGTTAAATATCGGTAATAAATAATGAGTTAAAAAATTATTTTAATGATATTTAATTATTAACATGATTCACTTAATTAGATTAAATAAATTAAAATTATATGAACTAATCATTAGATTAAAAATTTTATTATATATTCTAAAGTCTGATGTATATAAATATGAAAGTTTTTTTTTTTTGAAAAAAAAAAATGGATAATACAAAAAATGAAGGGCTTAAGTATCAGCCACTAAACTTACTTCTTTTTTTCAATTTAACCACTAAACTTTTAATTGAATCAATTTAACCATTTTACTTTGTGGAAATGATCAATTTGACCATCAAGTTAAATAAGTGGCCAATTGTGTTTTATATAATTAAATCTAACATGTCATTATTTTCTTATATTTTCTTTTTTTTTTTATGTCGTTTGATTTTTATCTTATTGTTATTTAAAACATATTTCACCTTCAAAAGTGATGCATGGAAACCAATCTTGTCCGAACTACCATGTGATGGTCAAATTGACCATTTCCGTAAAGTAAAATGATTAAATTGATTCAATTAGAAGTTCAATGGTTAAATTAAAAAAAAAAATGCAAGTTTAGTAGCCAAATTGGGACCTAAGTTTCAAATAAAGTATAAATAATCTTTCATTTTTAAAATTTTTTAAATACTAATTTGGACTATTTTGAATAATACGTTAATTGCTTTTCCTTGATTATAATTTTATTTTTAATTTGTTATCTTCATACTACGATGGCTATTGCGCAGTATTACTTTGGTTAATGTTTATATCTAAGTTTGGAAGCATCAGTAAATTCTAAGAAGACTTCTTCAACTTTCATCATATATCCATTGTTAATACCTAAAGATCTCATGTTAGAATTTTGTCAATATCTTGACGCGTGCTTGCATCGGACAATAATATATATAATATATATTTTTTTCCATGCACACGGGTAAAGTATATATTATTATTATTTCAATTTCAAAGTTTACACCCTATTTAAAAGTCCACGTCATGCGTTTGCATTGAGATAATTTATATGTTATTTTTTATTAATGACTTAATGGATACTTTTATTTTTTTATAATATCATTTTAAATATATTAACATTAATATATTTTGGTGAAATTAAAAAGTAACTTCTTTTTCAATAAGGTTTATATATATATATATATATATGGGATTTTTTTCCTGGAGAAAAACATAGTTTATTGAGAAATTTTTAAAAATATTGAAGAACTTTATAAATATATAAGGAGTGTTTTTTATTTTTTACTTTATTGAGAAAACTAAGCTGTTTTATTTAAAAGAAAAATACTCTTTCCATCATTAAATATAAATAATCAGTCATCATTTTACAAAAATTAAGATAACTTTTTTTTAAAAAAAATATTCTCTAATCACCTTTAAAAAAATCTGAACATCATTTCATGAGTGTATCATTAGAGGGTAATATAGAAAAAATACCTTCAAATACCTAATTAACTAACAATAATGATTTATAATTAATGAAAATAATATTATGTTAAAATGACTTATATTTAGTATATATTTCTTTTATAAAGACACGTGAATATTTTTAAATAAATTAACAAATTTTTTTAATAGAAAAGTTATCTTTACTTTGATATAAGTGATAAAAAGTTGAATGCTTAAAAAAATTTGGATAAAATGTTTATTAAGATGCATTACTTTTAAAATAAATCCAAATAACAATATACAACTACAACAAAATAATTGACAACCTTGGCAGCAATTTGAATTTAGTAATGATTACTCCATTGTTCACAAAAGAATGTCTTATTTCTAAAAATAAATAATTTTTTTAAATTAAAAAACTCACTAACAATCCTATATTTAAGGATTTATCTCCACTTGCATAATATTTCACATCTAATTGCATTAATGAGGGGGGATAAATTAATAACTTTGTATTAAAACATTCCTAAATTTTTGATAAAGTCAAAATAGGAAATTCAATTCATATAATATAATATATACTTTTGCCATATTAATTTATTGAATTTGTTTTGAACTAATATTCAAATAAATTAAATTCTGTTTTTATTTAAATATCTCAAAATTTCTAATTTAGGTTCCTCGAAACTTAATTACTCAGTAACAATCCTTAATTTAAGCGATTTACATATTGGGATAGATGTCTCAAGATTTCTATTTTAGGTTTTTGGGAATTGAATGATTTTTATAAAAAAAAAACAAAGAAATTTTTAGTATAAAGGTACATTAACAACTTGTTTAATTTAAAGAATTTAAATATTCTAAACCATGGAAGTATTTAATAAAATTCAGTAATAATTATTGTTCACCGAATCAAAAACTGAAAATAAAATTATTATATAGAAAATATTAACTCTACATATTATTAATTTTTTTTATATGCTCGCTGATATCAATTCAATGTATAATGCACTTCAGGTATGCTGAGTATGCATTACCATCAGTACATCATTATGTTAAAAAAATCAAATGTGATATTATATTGTGATTTTGATGCGTAATATAATTTATAAATATTTTTAATATTAGTGTTAAATCATAGATATTCCATTCGCTATTATTTACTTATGTTGAATAAATTTATATGAAATAATATTAATTCAGTCATTGAATATTCGTTAATTAAAATTATCATCGACATTATCTTCTAAAAGGGCAATAAAGAGGTTTTTTTAAGGAATAATTCGGTAGAATTTTATTTATTTTGATCCCTTTGAAAAAGGATTAAATACTTTAAGTTTAAAAATAATAGATTTTTAGAATTTTTAGTTTTGAAAATTACTAATTTGAATGGGTGACATGTTTAGATTCAAGAAAAAAAAAAAAAAACAAATAAAATGTTTTTCAGAATGTTAGACATAAAAATATATTGCAATATGTGATATAAGATATGATTTGTAAGTTAAACTTTGAATTTAGTTTTACATAAAATTGTAGAAATTTTATTATTTTAATTTTTAGTAATTATTTAATTGCATTGAATTGAATGAACAGAATTCAAATTAATTAGCTTAGACTGAATTATAAATAATATCATTCATTGTATTCTAAAATAATACTATATATAATTTTTTATGTGTTTTTAAATAGTATTCAATTGGCACATGTGCATTGAGGAAGCAAAGATTAGATAAAAATGAAGAGTCTTTATTGTTTAAAATTCTATTTTAAAATTTCCTTATCATGTTCATTTCTCCCTTTTTTTAAAGATTTTTTTATAATTATTCATTTTATTATATGACACATATAAGATTTAGAGAAATGGTAAATGAAGAATTAATTTCTCCCGTTAAATATATTACTTTTTTTTTTTTTTTGGTTCTCACGTACAATTTATTTAATACTTTAAGAAAAAGAGTTTTTTAGTCCATTTAGTGATTATTTTCCTATGAAAACCTTTTTTTTTCATTTATCGTTGTAATTTTTATTTTTTTGGGAGTAAATTTTACCATACTGTAGCTGGAAGTGTCGGGGTATTTCATTTCATGGAGGCTTTTTGGGAGATGTTATGATGACGAGTTTGGCGTATTGAGATTCAGGAGAGAGGAGAGAGAAAGAGAAAAGAGTCAAAGCAGCAGAAAGGAGAGCAGAATCCGAAGCAGCAGCAGTTGGTATTTGTGTTGGTAATGATTTCGGGCCGAAGATCAGAAAGCTCGTGATAAAATTTTCCTCTCTCTTTTTTTTTTTTTTTGAAAAATAAAAAATAATTTTCTATATTTTTTTGGCCGTCTAGTATCAGAATCATAGCAGACCACATCATCATCTTTAGTCCTTCCTTAAAGGAATTTGCAGACATATATCTCTATATTTTCTCTTGATTTCCCTACCTCCTCTTTCTCTCTCTGTCTGTATTTCTTTTATATTCTTTCTTGCTGCTGCTCTCTCTCTCGTCATTGTTATATTCCTACGGGGATTGCTAAAAATACTGTTGGTTTCAAGGGGGTTAAACCGTAGACGTACGTGCACTGGTGTTCAAAGTTTAATAGAGAAATCAGAACGTTCTTTTTTGTTCTTCTCGGAGTTTTGAGGGAAGCACCTGTGAGAAAAACAGATTATAAAGTTAAAAAGAAAGGATTTTGGAGAGACCCTTTTGGAAAAAAATTTTAAGGGAAGGAAGAAGAAATTATGGGGAGTTGTGGAAGGAACGTTGGTGTTAGACAGTATATACGGTCAAAAGTTCCTCGCCTGAGATGGACTCCTGATCTTCATCACTGTTTTGTTCATGCTATTGAGAAGCTTGGTGGACAAGAGAGTAAGTTTCTCTTTTATGTGTTTTTTTTTTTTTGCTTTGATCTTTGTTGGTTTTGAGTTTTGATTTCTTTGGTGTTCTGGTTATTATTTTTTTTTCTTTCTTTTTTCTGACTCTATAATTCCTTTCAAGTGCAGAGGCTACTCCAAAACTCGTCTTACAGATGATGGATGTAAGAGGATTGACCATTTCTCATGTCAAAAGCCATCTCCAGGTTATTATTCTCTTCTAACAAAAACTTTTGTATTTTTTAATCTTGAGACTCCATATATAATTTATATCGTTTCTTAATTATCTCCTGTCTTTATTCTGCAGATGTACAGAAGCATGAAGAATGATACGAACAGGGAAGGTACTATATATATATATTGATATTTTCTTGCATTTTAGTGTTCTTTCTTTCCTCCTCTGGGAAACTTATTTCCATTCCCTTTTGCAAGTCTTTTTTCAGCTGAAGAAGTCATGTTTTTCCATAGTCCATAATCATTTAATGTTGCTATATCCTTCTTGGAAATTTGTGATTTGTGAAAGATAAAGATTGTCCCTTTTATTGGTTATTGCTTTCCCAATGAAAAGCCTTTTTTCTTCTTTTTGTTACCAAAATTCATGACCACTGAGTTACTACTCACATTTAACATACTATCCCTTTAGATATTCCAATATTGGCATTAGCTAATGAAATCTGAAACAGAACCCACCTTCATCTTGCCTGCCATGGGTTTGCATTTTTTGCAAATTCACAGTTCTTTTTATTTCTGTTCTTAGTATTTATTATTGCTTTTTGTCTGCTTGCTCTTTATTTTTTAGGGCAATCAATGGACAAGAGCAGCACGCAACAAAGGAAACAGTCCATTCAAGATCCTTCTCATGAGCGTGGATTTGAACAAGATAATGCCTCTGACCCAAGAGAAAGATCCGACCCTCGGTTCTTTTACAGTCCTCTACCTACAAAAAGGTCCATCAGCTATAGCTCCCAGCATTTCAAGTCTTTTTTTGAGAAATTAAAATGGTTAGACGAGGCAGGCAGGCAGGCATTATGATTTCACATCTGCAATTGGTCCCTTTTTCTTCTTTTTCATTTTTACCAATGTTTGCTTTGATCTAATAATGTTCTTTTTGTTTCCTCTCTTTTCTCAGAGCTCGAATCGAGAAGGCGAGTTCTTTCTCAGAGAAACTGCAGCAATGCAACAGCAGCTGCCAAAGAATACTCAAGTCAGTGACAAATCCGTACAGGGATGATGATGATAATGGGCAGAAGCAGACTACTATAGCTGATCAGAAAAGTGGAATAAAGGAGAAGGAAGAGAGTTGTAATTTCAGATGCATCCCCTTCTCTCTGCCACAAGATTTCTTTCAAAACCTCAATAATCCTTTTAGCAATGCAGGAGGGCCATCGGAAGAATCTGATTTGTTCAAGGTACATACATGCATTCATACATTAGGCCGAATCCCTTCTCTCTTTTCACTCTCTTTCTCTCTCTCTCCAAAACTTTCTTTTTGAGCAGCTTTTTTGAATAAGGTCGAGTGCTTTGGTGGTTTTTATAAGAAGACTATATATCAGCCACACTCTTTGCAGAAGCATAGCATAGCATAGCATAGCATGCCTCTTTCTCTTTCTATGTAGATAAGCAGTAAATGCTTTGCATGGATATCCATGCTTTTCTGTGGGAAACGGTCTTTTCCCCCCTATGGAAATTTCCTCTGCCTACTTTTGGGACAGAAATTCTTGCCTTTTTCCTTTTTTTATGCTTTGGGAAATACTTCTTGAACCTTGTTTTTTCCCATCTCATACCACCATCAAACATACTCCAACCCATGTGAACATGGAACTGAATCCTTATGGGTTCTTGAAGGTAACTCCACTTCAGAAGAAAACCCATAATGTTAGCTATTGAGAATGTTGTGTGACTTTTCACATAAGTTTTTTCTCCTTGAAGCTTTGTTCTTGGTTCGTTGGCTTAGATGAGAACAGGTAAAGTAGTGATTTGAATTAATCCTCCATGAACATGAACAGAACCAATAAAGTCCTTTGAATTCCATGCAAACAAAAAGTAATAGTGCCTACCGAAGTTGGTGAGAAATTATTGAAGATAGGTTGAAACTTTGAAATTAGGGGCAAAAAAATGGACTAACATAACACAAACAATTAATTACTTTTTTTTCTTCCTCGTAACTAAGGGGAGTATTATTGTCTTAATACGAAAAGCAGGTTGAAAAATGTTAAAGTTCATGGTATACATTTGTAAGCAGCTTTTCCGTTTAATTCTCTCACAAATTCTTTCATATTTATTTCTGCGTTGAAATTTTGTCTCTTATCTTGATTTCTCTAATGTTTTTTTGACTAGAATTTTTTTGACAAGTCCATGAGACGGGTGGTTTTGATTTTGAATATCAAACACCTGCATTCCTATTTAATATCTTAAGGCGGGGATGGGATGGTTCAGTACGAAAATAGAAAAAGAAGAGGATCTTTTATAGTAGTGGGCCTCCTCCTCATTAAAGATGTAATTCCTGCCCCATTTTTATTCATTTACTCTTCTTTACTGTATATTACAACTACTATTATTTGCTTGGAGGAATTTGCAGGCCATGGAATTAATAACTTCACAATCATTGCCCTTTTTGTTGCTGAGCTTTTTGGCTGTGACATACATCAATGCCTGTTTCTGTATTTATTTTTCCCTTTTACTCTAAATGCAGTTCATATATAACTTCTTATTTTCCGTCCAAAAAGACTACCAAAGAGAGTTATTTATAGAAGCAACTTAACAAGGTTACTTGTCTGTCTATATCCCTACTGCTCATGACCGACTGTAACTTAACAAGAAGGTCCCTTGTGGCTTTCCTTTTTCCTTGACAACCCTGCATGAGGAACATCCTCTCATGTGTAGTATGTTGGAAAGGGAAGAAAAGACAAGGAGCGGGAAGTGATAAGAGATTGTCAAACGTTTAAAATAAGACCTAATATTTGAGTCTCGGGTGCTTTTCCTTCTTTCGGGTGTGACGAAGGAAGACATCGATGAGAATTTTAAGTTTGTTATACATTTGAAACATTTCTCATCGATGCGTTAATCCTTTGTCTTAATTCCTGATCCTGCTGCTTACGGCTTACTTCTCTCCTGACAGGCGACCGGGAAGGAGAACTATGAATCATCAAAGCAGTGCATATTTTTCAATCTAAGGGAAAAGCTTAGTGCAGCTGAAGAATCGGACGATAATTGTGGACTGTCATTGTCACTCTCATTACACCACCCTTCAACTCAGTTGAGCAATGCATCTTCCACAAGCGAAATCAGCGAGGCGATCTCTTCCTATTCCAGGCCTAATATGGTTGATTGTTCGGGTTCTTCGCGGCAACATAATAATGTCAATTTAGATCTATCTATAGCTTTGTAGAAGGATTCAGTTCTGCTGTGAAATTTTCTGTCATGGTAGTAGAGGCATGTTCACTCATCTGTTGTTCATAGCTCCCTAGTTCCGATTAGTTTTTCAGTTCCATTCGGGGTAATTATCTGTATCAGGATTAACAGCGGAAGTTCTTGAAGGTTGAGATCATCATCATCTGGTTGTGTTACCCGGAAGAAAAGTAATGAGTTAGCCTATATAATTGATTTTTTTAAAAAATTACTTTTATTGCTAGTAAGTCTTTAGAGAAAAATTAAGAAAGAAATAGAACTAATAACTTGAGATTAATACTTCATATTATTATGATATTCAAAAATAAATATTTATGTAGGAAAAATAAATGTACTCTGTTAGCAATTGAATTTTTTTTTTTCCCCTCTTTCAAGTTATATCAAAATGGGATATCGAATTATGGATGGAGGAAACATGTTGTAAACCTATACTTTTAATGTAACGTGACCCAAGACAATGTAATTCCATCTCGAAATCTTTAATTGTTAAATCCGCAAATTACATCTTGAAATCTCTAATTGTTAAATCCTCAAAAGTTTAAGGATTGTAGATGAAGAGAAATGATGATAATCTAACTCCTAAGATATCTATCGAATCAATTACAAAATCGAGGGTTGTTAAGTGATCACATTCGTATAAAAACGAGAAGAGTTGTTTTATTTTCAATCAATTTTTGTGTTACTATCATTTGTTGATGAAGATCAACCAAACGCGGGCTTCAATTTATTAATGATTCAAGGGCATGAAGGAATTTCAAATGTTCAAGATCCTAAAGTCCTTTGGGAAGCATTGGATGAAAGCACAAAAGAATTGGGAAGCATTGGATGAAAGCAAAGAAGAAGAGAATGAAATAAGAAGTGGAATGAAAGCGTTTGATGAAGATTCATGCACCAATCGATGCATGGGACCAGCATCAGTCAATGAAGGAGATGGCAATTGTTAGGACAAGCAGAATCGATGCCAAATGAAGAAGCTTGTAGAAAAGTTACCGACTTGGCCAACCAGTGTAGATTGTCTGGCCAGTTTGGTCCCTAAACTTTTCGATTTCGACTCAAATATGATATTGACTTTTTTAAATTGACTTTTCTTGCTAAATTAAAGAGTTAAGAAGGTTATTTGACCAATGGAAGATTTCAATTAGGGTGGCTTGTCAGTTGGATTACAAATAATCTCATATTTGTATTTTGAAAGTGTCTTTTCATAAACAAACTATTTCAAATTTGAGAGAATCTTTATGAATCAAACTCTACTTTTTCTTGAGTCTTATTCTAAGACTCTTTTAGGCTTCTACTTTTTCTTGAGTGTTATTTTAAGACTCTTCTAGGGTTCTTAATCTAACTCTTAGGTGAATGTTTGGTTAGGATAATTGAATTGAATTGAATTGAATTGAAAAGATTCAAACCATTAGATTATATTGGAAAACATTGTAGTTAGTCAATGGTATCTATCTCGAACAACTTAATGAGTCTTGTGATTGATTTTAAGTTGGACCAAAATGATGAGAAAACTTCAACTCGTGATCACATCAAGAAAACTCTTTCAAGGTCTGATCACTTTGATTCATATCATATAAAGATGTAAGTTGTTTTTGAATTCAAATTATAAGTGAAATATATAGACAAAGCCTTAAAAAAAAAAATCTAAAAATTCTTTCAAATTATGGAAAGACATAAATACTTTTAGACAATTGAGTTTCTTACGAGAAAAAACTTCAAGGTTGGGGCAGAGCTGACCGATGCCAAAATAGGTACCAAGGTCTCTTAGCCTCAAAAGTTTGAGGCCAAATTCTGTCGAGTAGAATGGGTTTGCTTATGTGATTGGTTAGGTTCTTTTGCTTGGTTTCATTAACTTTCATGATTGTGGATTCTAAGGTATTAAAAATAGCATGTTCTTGATGTGTTCTTAAACCATGTTCTTGATGTGTTGTTAAGCCATTTTCAATCACTTTTAAGCTTTGAACTGTAAGTGTATCTGAACATAACTTTACTTGATCTTCTCCATACTTGAAGATAATAAAATTCCAAACTTCTTCATTGTCTTGAATGTAGTTTATTATTAACCTTTTAAGTATTGAAGCTTTTGCACAGTGAATGATTCATTTTATAACTAAAGACACTTATCTCCATAAGAATATTAAAGTAAAATTTCACTAATAATTTCTTTAGCTTGAGGATTTCTTATTTCCTTATTTCACGAATTCTAAAGTGTCAAAAACACTATTTAATTTTGATATTTTGTACCATTAAATTCATAATAATTAAATATTCATGAATCTATATTATATATAAAAGTAAGGCAGCTAGCTTAACTAGTTGCCAAGTGGGATTGTTTAAAAATTTATAAGAATATTTAATAATTAATAACCTTATAAAAATTTAGAATAAACCAAAATAATCTAGGATAAAAAATTCAGAATATTTTACAAAAGAAATCCTTGCATTATATAGGTAATAAACCAAGAATATAATCTTTCATATTTTAAAATAATTTTTTTCTATATTCAATGAACACATTCTTTCATATGGCTTCACATATATATATATATTATTGAGGGAATATTTTTATCTTATATTCAATGAACGTAACCTTTCACAAACTATTAAAAAGTTAGAAAAAAAGTTATTGTAATTTTTTTCCTTTAAAAAGTATTAAAATATTTTATTATATATTATGAAAAAAATCTATGTATTACACGCATAATAAAACTAGTGTTATTTTATGAAAAAATAGTGCAAAATAAACATAGAATATTTATGTTTCACTCAAAATATCCACAATTTTCAATTTTATCTACTTATGTATGTTCTTTTTTATCTATTTATTTTTATGATATGCCACCATGTCCTACAATTGAATCTTGTACCTTACATGTGCCTATTTGATGTGATCTTCAAACACACCAACTTATGATGTGATTTTTCAAATGATTTTTTATAACCTTCAAACAGACCAATTTAGAAAAACACCTATTTGATGTGATCTTCAAACACACCAACTTATGATGTGATTTCTCAAATGATTTTTTATCAACCTTCAAACAGACCAACTTAGAAAAACAATCTCAAGACTCATTATTAGATTTAAACTAATTGACCTATGTTATTTTGTAAACATTACCTAGTAAACCTTGAGAAACATGCTGACGGAGAGAGTTTTGAAAGTAATTTTGATGGCTAGTTATTGACAACAAAACGCTCATGAAGGAATTGGGAATAAGTCTAGAAAAAGACAAAATAAATTGTTGCAATGCTGAACATAATCGTGGGCACTGATAATATTAACAAGTACACCTCTGATGATTTGTTTTGAATTTTAGGTGACAGCCAGTGTGCTGCATGTACCAAGTGATCACAAGAGTGACCATCAATTTAATAAATTTCGCAAGTGTGAGAGGGATGGGACCTAGCAAATGTCGAGGTAGAGATTGTTAATTTTAGATAATGACCTATACTAAATTTCATTATAATCTTGGAGGATAAGTTAAAACTAGAAGATCTTAGAGAAGATCAATGGAGCAATTATTTGAAGTAATCAATTGTTATTTTAGTCTTATCCTACAATGATGATGTAACAGTAAACACATTGGTGGGATCATGTTAATCTCTATAACCAAAGCCAAATTGCTGTAATCTTTCAAAATGAGTAGATGAGTAGATTTAGGTATTGTTCGACAACTTGAGGTTTTTCTTGATTTGGATTTCCTCTTTAAAAATCTCTTGTTTTTATTTTTATTGCTTTCCATTGTGATAGTCCTTTAAATTTTCACTTTTGTTTATTTAAAATATTATTATCATTCTATTTTATAAACAAATAGTTAATAAAATATAAAGAGAATAACTAACATAGTATCCGAACTTAGGACCAAAATCAAGCAATTAATTCCCAAATATATCCAAATTGATTGATCCAATTTCAATTTTACCCACTTTCTATAAACATTTCATTTCTATCCAAATGGGTTGACCCAATTTCATCCTATACCTAAATTGACTTTCTAACATTTTTGGGTAATAAAAATTATCCTGGAAACGTGAAATTACGCCCTTACCCTTTATTTTTCAATACCTAAATCGAGAATTGAGACTCAACTTTTCATCTTCTTCTTGATTTTATATGCAACTATCCGCTACTTCTCGAAAGTCGGATCACCGAGAAACGAGCCCTCACTTTCATTTTCTTTCTTCCTTCCACCGTCATTTTCTTTTCCCTCATTCTCATTTTCTTTCCACACCAAACCGAGCTCACTTTCTTCCTTCCACTCCCTTCTTCCCTTCTTCACTCTCTCACTGGCAGGGATCCTTCTTCACTCACTCACCAACGATGTCCTTCTCACTCCCTCACCAACGTGCCTGTTCCTTTGCTTCCCGGTAGGTTTTCTTCACTTGAACCTTGATTTTGTGTGTTGTTTAACTTCGATTTTGTAGTATGTTGAAATCA
>JAOXNR010053085.1:0-14958 GCA_028571225.1 Parsonsia alboflavescens
CCAACCGTTACCGTAACGAAATTCTTGCTACAGTGCTCATGCAGCCAACCAAGCGGAGCAAGAATTTCGTTACGATAACGGTTGGAGCACGCATTAAGGCATGCTCCGGAGCGCACCTTAGCAAATCCGTACATATATATATATATTTGGAGCGCACCTTAACGAATCCGTACATATATATATCTGGAGCGCACCTTAACAAATCAGTTTATATATATATATCTCATTATCATAAAGATTTGGAAATCATCCAAGATTTTTCAATATATTAATTTATTGTGCCATGCATACCATTTTATTTAAAGGTCATCAAGAAGTTTCAGAAAGGTCATAATACAAAAAGGCCCCGCAAGAATTAGGAGGCTCTCAGGGCTTGGGTGGCCACAAATGATTCCGTAGAATATCCTTGGTGCCTTCCACCGGTGACCACCTCAACAACTTGCAGCTCATCAGGATATCTTAGGCCATATTGGTGTTAATCTCTCTCCATTTTTTTTTTTTTTCTCCTTTTAAATTTATTATAAACACACGTATTAGTGATGAGTGTGAAATCCACCACATAATTAATTAAAATCAAAATCAACAAATAAAAAATATAAGGAGAATTCAATGAAAAGAAACCTTAGTCAGAAGTTTATGGGAAAATTTACACGCATCTTGATATTTCACTAATTCAAAAAGATATCGATGAGATTTGAACTTGAAACCTATGATTTAAGGATTCACCACTGGCGAAGGGACAGCTCCAGTTGATCCTTGTCACAAAAGATAATTCCTAAAATTCCTCCAGCAAAAATAGATTAAAATTGACACTTTGAAAACAAAAGTTCTTTATATCCTTAATTTTTTAGACCTTATTTATGATTTTTTGGACAACCATTTAGATCCTTTGGTCTAAAAACTCATCTCAAGCCAAGTCAAGTAGTCAATCATATCTAAGACTTTTTTTGTCTAACCATTCGGGGCAAAGAGATACTCTATTGTCGATTATATTTTCGCCCTCTTTTACCTCAATGAAATAACTGTTACCCCATTAAAAATTTAGCATAGCTAGAGAACAGTTCCAATTAACGGTAATTTTTTCTTGAATGTCGGTAATTTTCTGAATATTAAATTAATATAAATAAATGAATGAAAGACATTGGTTCAGATTTTGAACTAAATAGTAATACCCCGGAATTGCGATCTGACATCACACGCTACATGGATGCGTGTAAGAGTTCACGTCTACCGTCTATTTTATTTTTCACGCAAAGAAGAAATAATGGACACCAAGGACTGGGTCTTGCACGGTGAACAACGGAGCAGGCCCAACCCGTTCCTGACTTGGACTTGTTAATCTGATTAAAAATAAATAAAGAACAGCACGAAAAATGAAAGCGAGAAAAATGCTTTATACAAGGAAAAAAAGTAGGGATAATATTAAAAACTCAATTCTTTTTACATCTTCTTAAAAAAATTAGGATTGTTACATTTTTAGAGCACCTAAAATAATTTACACAGCTAAATTGATGAATAAAGCTTTCAAAATTTATTAGAAAAATTAGGTAAATTGTCAATTTTAATTTCTTTTTTTTTTTTGTTTTTTTAAAGTAGATCCCTATTCTTATTTAAAAATTTTTATAAAAAAAACTAGAAGATTCCAATATGATTTTTGACCCACACAAAAAGTTTCTTTTGGCACAAAAAAATACTTTCTCCATCCAATTCAACTTTGGTTTTAATAAGGGTAGTTTTGAAAATCCACAACTCAACCGGTTAAAAAAAAAAAAAAAGGGTCAATTACCTAAAAATTAATATGTAAATCTCTTTAGAGGATATAAAGAGAAGTGTGTGCTAGGTATTAAAAAATAAAGCTCAATAATAAAAATAATACTCCATCTGTCACTAAATATAAGTCACTAGCCGTCGTCGTTTTGTAAATATTAATGAAACTTGTTTTCTGCCAAAAATATTCTCTAATCATCCTTAAAAAAAATGTAAATACCATTTCACGAGTATATCATTAGAAAGGTAATATGGTTTATAATTAATAACAAGAAAAATTAGTTAAAATGATTTATATTTAATCACGAAGGAAGTAATTAACAAGTGAACACAAATATTTATTTATATAGTTTGACAATACACTCTACCAATTCTTTTGACGATAGACAGGCTCTCACAATGTTCACATAATAAAACTTCTTTATCTTTTAGTACTTGTCTGTTTATTTATCTTTGCAACTTTGAAGATAAACGTTGAAATAAATCATCCATGAGATATGATAGCTGTTGTGACCTTCTTCCATTAAGCCATAATTCCGTCAATCTCCTAGCCGTTATCCTTTTCTTCCGTTGAGACAAATTCCGTCATTCCCTGATTTCTTTGGGTCAAAGTAAGATCCCGGTAGATTTTAGGATAACAATCACACCAGCACAAATATCCAAATACTTCTAAACTAACACCATGTCATTTTCATGGATTTGATCATCGGGATGGTGTCCGAATCCCGTGCAAATTACAATAACTTTTGGTTCAAAAATTTTGACTCTTATCTTCTTTAACATAGTTACTAACTAAAAATCATTAAAAAAAAAATCAAATACTCTTAAAATTTAAGATTTAATTTATAAAATATATTTTAAAATTTAATTAAAAATCACATATGCGGTTATTAATAATAATAGAAAATAGAATTCGAGTCGTAACTTTTCCGTACACCGAAATGCATAGGCATGACTCGGCTGACTTGATGTGGACAGTTGAAACAACAAAATTAGACCCAGATGAGAATCCAGTTTCCTTATAAGTCGGCCCAAATTGGTAACTAAAACCCCAGAAGGGTGGATCACAATTCACAAAGGAAAAGAACGAAAGACCCGACTTGGTCGTGGGTTTTTAAGAACCCAAGAAAAGAAATCTTGGGCTTTCGCCGTGGCTAATTTAGGGCAATTTACACGTTGCGGATTTTATATAATTGTTATATATTCATGTATACGGTTTTATTAAGACGCGTTTTGGACGCATCTTAATGTCCGCTCCAATCATTATCGTAACGGAATTCTTGTTACATTACTCATGCAGCCAACCAAACGGAGCAAGAATTCTGTTACGGTAACGATTGAAACGTGCCTTAGCAAATCCGTTAATGTATAAATCCTTCTTTCATCGTAAAAATTTATTATGTATTTCTTAAAAAATTAAATATCTTAAAATTTAGTTTATCTTTTTATAGCTTATTTTATCTTTATATGATTTAATACATAAAATATATTAAAAATTAAAAATTACAAGTCAAATTTTTATTAATGTAATGTAAAGTTGCATATAAACATGTAATAGGAGATACATAATTAAAATTACAGATTCATTTCACAAACAAATTCTTTTGGAAAAATGAAACTTCAATTTTATTTTCTTTGTTTCCAATGTTTTTACAAGATTAAAATTGTAAAATGATTGAAGATGATATCGAGTTCCGAGCAAGATGATCACGGATCCATTTAACAGCTAGCTGAAAGAATCTTAGATTAAAAATTATCTCAACCAAAATATGCTTAATTCGAATATTAACTGGCAATAATATAAAATGATCATCAAATAATAATATCTTGTTTGTTCTTAAAAATCATGAATGATGTGTAGTAACCATAAATATGACACTCCAAGGACATTAAAAAATAAATAAATAAATAAATAAATAAATATATTTATTTATTTATATTTATGTGAATGACGTGTAATTTAACCATTTTCATATCGACCCAAACCATCAAATAACTCCTTTATGTCCTTAATTAAGAACGTCCCCGGTTGAACAATGACCTTTCGGATTAAAAAATAATTAAATATATACACCCTCTCCTTTTGACTTTAATAGTATGGTATTTAAAAAGAATAATGTGAGTCGTCTATATCAGATCTTCTGGAAATGGCCCCAGATATGGAAGTATTCATAAATCATAACCATAATTAATACACCATGACGAGGGCAAGAGTCACTACCAGATAATTAATTAATAAATAGAGCAAATGATGCTCCGGATAATAATTTTTTCTTTTTTTTGGTTTATCAAAAATGGTATGAACTGTCATCACAGGCAGCAATGTAGGCAACCAAATACTGAGGTGAAGGTGAAGGTGGATTGCAAATCCACATGGCCCCATCCATTATTATTATTATTATTATTATTATTATCAATGTTTTAAAAATTGGAAAGGACATCGAACATAAAAAGTTATCAATTTATAATTTAATGGTTCAATTATAATTAAATTATTAATATTATATAAAAAAATAAAAAATATATTTCTTATTGATATATATTTTTTATCAATAATATAATATATAATAATTTCATCGTATAATAATATTCAAATCAAATTTATATATATGACATTAATAGGTTTTTTTTATAATTAATAACCATAAGTTTTGTCCCTTCAGAAACACCTCAGTGGCTGGAATGAAGTATGCGTAGATTATAAATTCTATTTGATTGGAATTTACATATGATAATTTTTAATATGGGTAAAGCTTGAAGATTGTTAGATATTTTATTTATTTATCAATATTTAATAATGAAGTATATTTTGAATAAATTTTTTATTTTAAAATAACTAAATGAGTAAATTTATAATTTAATTTAATAATGATTTAATATTAAAGTATATATATAAATATAATTTTTTTGGCTGAAATTTGGACAAATTTGGCTTTAATTTGTGTTTTTTGAAAAATCAATTGCTTCACCATCAAATCGGTCGATTCATCAATTCACTAGTCCAATCGACCAATCCATTCTAATTTTTCATTTAGAAAATGATTTTGGTGAGAAATGTTTTAATATCCTATTTTGAATCTATTTGATGACCGATTCGTAATCTGAATAGCCGATCCGGTCTAAAAAATAGTTATTATTATTATTATTATTAAGTTGTGAACCATTATTTTGTCAAAATTAAAATATTTTTTTTTAAAAAAAAAAAATACTTTGTTTATAATCTTAATTAAACTAATAATAGTGACAAAGGAAAAAAAATAGAGAGAGGAAGGAGTAATATGGTAAACAATTAACAAAATATCTAATAAACTAACAACAATGACTCACAATTAATGATAAGAAAAATGAGTTCAAATAATCTATAAATAGTGATGAAGGAAGTATTATTTTACTCGTTCACCTTCCAATATCATAGTAAAATCCTAGAATGTACATTATCTAAGTAGACTTTAAGGAGAAGACTATTATTATTATTATTATTACTCCTTTCATTTCTCTTTTAGAAGCTGTTTAAATTTTTGAAACATAGACCAAAGTAATACTGTTTTTAAAAAAAAAATTAAAATACCACTTATAATAAATAATGCTCATATGAATTGATAATAATATTTAAAGGATTTCTATCTTAAAATAAAATTTATTAATTAAAATGACTTTAAAAAAAAAAAATGAAGAGAGTATTATTATTAAACAGACTAGAGTTATTGATCCCATTTGTCGGAAGCATTGGAAACACAATCATCATTCAACAAGTATGAATTATTCTATTGCTTCTGTACAGAAGAAATCAAAGAATGTTCCTCAGCAGCATCGATGAAACGGGGCATCTAATCTAATAATGAAAGTTTTACAATCAAGCATTGTCAACATTACTATCACGCCCTTTCTACTCTTTCTTTCGATACAGATACCGTGGTAGTATTCTTTTATATTTATAATACTTCCTCCGTCCAGAAATAAATGATTCATATTTCATTTATTTTGTATTGCTTAGAATTGAATGTTTCATTTTCTAAACTAGTAAAAATTTTATTAAAAAAATTGATAATATAATGTATTAATGAATTAGGTCAAACTTTTTTATTAAAAAGCACGTAAATCGACATTCAATTTTGAATGGAGAAAGTGATATTTGTATCATATCCCATTAGCTCCTCTGCATGTCTGAAAGCAAATTAATTCAGATATTTTTTTACTACACTTTTGATATATATATTATTTAATTTAAAAGAGAAGAGTACAAATTCTACATAATGACAATAGACAATTAAAATTTAATTTTTTTTATAAGTAATAAATTTCAAAATTTTAAATATTCTCCAAGGGTTTTTTGAAATATTTATTTAAGCCTTTTTTATATGGAGGGAAGTGGAAGTTGAAGTTTTTGACATTTTCAGATTAAATGTTAATTAAGAAGTTCACTCAACAACAGGTTAAATCTAGTGTCCTAACCTTAATTTTTTCCTTTTTCTGCCATAAGTAGAAGAATCGGCACAGTATTGACGCAAACACGGATATAATGATGGGGAAAAATATAGAACCTTAATTGTAAACAACTTCTCTCGAAAGCTTTATTACAATAAAACGATAATATTCTTGAGACACTATGAGAATCGAATTTTATTGATTGAAAACTCTAAACTTCAAAAAAACATCCAAGTCTACGGAAGCAAAGAAAAATCGGCATTAAATAAACCATAGAACAAAAATTGAAAAATTATGAAAAGACCCATAAAGTTTCTAAAAGATCCAAAAGTCTATCCAAATGATTCCGGATGGCCAAAAAACAGCTTTAGTCACAGCATAGTAGTGAGTATTGTTCCCTGGACCGTTTCGGATCGACCCGTCAAATTTGAATCCATTTTGAAGCTCTAGCAACTTTTCAGTTCTTACGTTCAGACCACAGAAACTTTTCCGAACTTCTCCGATTGCCTTGAAACTTCTCCTGCAGCCTCTTGGACCTACATGGGCACTCCCTAATATCTTCGTGGGCCAGCTCTGAGTCAAGTATCCTTTAGATAGGATTTCTAAGTGAAAATTTTGAAGTTATAATGTTTTAATATATATTTTTAAAAATCTTATTAGTTTATAAATAAAGAAGAACTCGATCTATGCACTCGTCACTCCACCCATAGATATCTCGAAGAGACAAATTAAATCTTGCCAAAAAGCTTTTTAATCCATTCAACCATACTATAACAATAACAACCCACATGTAAAGTTTAAGAAAATCAGGTTCAATTTTTTAAAAACATTGTGAGTACATATGTGTAAGACAGGAGTTAAATATAGAAGTATTTTTGTCACATATTTTAATTTTGATAATATAATAATTACTCTTCATGAAAATGTATCCTTGAATTAGAAAATAAATTTACAACAACTCATGCCTCCCTATCTTATTTAAATCCATAGAAGAAAAAATAAATGTTCCAAAATTTGTCCTGACCAAGATTTTCTGATCCTCTTAAATTGCCTTTCTGCAGCTGTGATTTTTTGTAGGGAAGAAGTATCTGTCCTACCATTACATTACAATAGTAAAGATAAGGTGGAAGTGGTAGGATAGTCAGAGGACTACCTAACCCCCAGTCCCAAGCCACTGCTGCTTTGATTTGTCCTTTTAACTAAATTGAACCCATTATAATTCCCCCTAAAAACCCGGTGGAATTGTTCCCCTATTATTTCTTTCATTAAATAAGTTAAACTAATCACACCACCTAATTCAGGGTAACCACAAGTTGGTCAACCTCTTTTTTCTTTCTAAGTTTCCTAAGGTCCGAGAAAGTAAAGTAAAAGTTACACATACATATTGTATTTTGAAAGGGGAAAAAAGAAAATTTTAGATAAATCACTTAATGATAATTTTCTGGTTTTTGATTTAAGAAATTGTCTATAAAAATATCTCCCCAGCCTTGTTTGACTGAAAAATTTTAAATGATGTTCAAAGATAATGATCAACATTTTATTTTATTGTGGGGACCTTCAATTTATTTGGTCTTATATGTTTTGGTCAAATTATAATATGATTCCACCTGTTTTTTTTTACTGTCAATATGATCTCTTAATATTTTATAGGTTACCTTTATAGTCTCAACTACTATTTTCCAATAAAGGATAACATTTTAAGGTACAAATTATCAATAACATCCTTACTGCTCAAAATCTAACTAATTCATTTTTTTTTAAAAAAAATAGATGCATTTGGATTAACAAACTTAAATAAATTAATTGGACAATCAAAATTCATTCACAATCCTTGATTTGATTGGATTTCTAGTGGCAAGGTTGAGATGAATAATTTTATTCCTGAAAAGTTATCCTATATTAATCAACTGATAAGTTTTAATGAGTGTTTTACTGGAAAAAAAATATTAATTGAAATTAAAATAACCGTTTATAATATGTTGAGTAACCAAATGATCCTTTTGTTGTGCCACAAATTCTGACTGAAATTTTCATTTTTCAACATTAATTTTTTGGAGGTCATGGTGGATAACTTCTTCTTGTTATCATAGAAAAGAAGGTTCTACTAACTGTGTTTATTAATTAATTAATTATTAATAAAATAAAAGTTGTTGGCTCAGGAAAATCCAACTTGGACATGGTCTTAATGGTAATTTCAATGTCAGCAAGACAGGGATTGAATTTTGTAGCCGTTGGAAATATTGTTCCTCCGTTGCTTTTCTTCTACATCGGTTAACGGTAGACTGTAGTGGATGTTTGTTCCTTTTACAGGACTACTTTATTCTGTTAAATACCCCTTTCATCAAATAATAGATGCCCCATTTTATCAAGAAGAAAGGAATTGAAAAGAAGCCCTGGGCATAGGCGAGCTGGTAAGATTGACGTGATGTTTTGTTAACTCTAATGACAGGTGGGGGTTTGAAATCCATCGGGTGTAGAACGAAGGCTCTTAACGGTTGGTTCACTCCAAACGGCCATTGCCCTCCGTAGCGTCCTCTCCGTCAGTCCTCTGCCAGTTTGTGCACATCCCTGATTTATATCCCGTTAGCACGAGGGGTCTTGTCGTGATTAGTGGGAGGGGTTTCGCCTATAAGGAACTTTCCCCTTCAATCCAAAAAAAAAAGGGAATTGAAAAGAAAAATAAATAAATAAAAAGAGTGAAATTGGACCGTTCAAACTTCTATTAAAATATTAATTTAAAAATATTATAAGATTAATTAATTGACGCATAAAGCACATATTTGAAAATACAGGTAACTCTTGTAAGATATTCAAATTTGACAATTTGATGAATAAATTTTGTGCAATTATCTTAGCTTAGAATTACCCATGTTCAACCCATTGATATAACGGAAACTTTTCTCTTTTGACGGTATATAATTATTCTATTTAAAATTCCTTTAAACACTATATATATATATATAGAAATGTTAGTATGTGCTTGACCGTACATACTAATGAGTGCAGTAGTTAGTCAACTAACGGTCAAATTTAACGATTTCCCTTTTTTTTTTTTAAACAATTTATTAAAATTTAATCAAGTGCTCATAGGGTTTAGTTTTATCATTTTAGGATTTAGTTTATTCTTTTAGGGTTTAGTTTTTCCTCTTAGATTTTAGTTTACCGTTAGTTGACTAATTACTGTGCTCATTAGTGTGCACGGTCAAGCACACACTATCATTCATATATATATATATATATATATATAAAATTTTGCTAATGCATACTCCGAAGCTAGCTTTAATGCACCCTAAAGGAATTTTTGCTACAGTGCTCATGCAGCTAACTAAGTGGAACAAAAATTCCGTTACGGTAACGATTGGAGCGCGCATTAAGGCACGTTCCGAAGCGCACCTTAACAAATATATATATGTAGATTTATTTATTTATAAAACACGAAAAATGCAGTGCTTAGCACGTGACCTTCATCATATCTCACGTGGAAGCAACATTGCTATTTTTAGTTAGCATGACAATGAGTAGTTACCAGAATTGCTTGACATTAAAGTGAAAATGTAAGTCTTACCGGCTATATAGGCGAGAATGATAAATTTTCGGTAAGACAAAATTTTATGAATCTTATATATAAGTTTTTAAGATAATAAAAAGATCTATGAAGATTTGATTGATACTCAAAATATTTAATTTTGACTTTTTCAAATTATAAGAAGTGTTGATTCTTTATAAGGTAGCAACTTTATCTTGTTTTATTAATATAATTAGTGGTCCGACCCATAAATTAGTAGACATAAATTTTTAAATAAAAAAAGTATTAAGGTGACTTTATATTAAAATTATTTATTTTAAGAAATGAAACCTCTAATTTTGAATAACCAAAGTAAAAATAAATAAATATTCAAATCTAAGCATCTCATCAAAAAATCAATATTTTAAAATTCAAAACAAACCCCCACCCTCAAAAGAAAAAGAAAAGAAAAATCCCGACATATACAGGGTTTATTAAGTAAAAAAGCACCGAACCCTAATCATCCTTTAGTACCAATCTCTCTGGCATGGCCACATGAAAAAGAAAGGAAGCCTCATAAAGTGAAAAAGAAGGTGTGCCATCATGCCATGAATCCATGGATGTTCGTATTAGCTGGGTCGGGCTAAATATTAATTATTCATGCCCCGTGAAAAGTAGGCAGCACCGCTTCTTTGTAATTATTTACACAGCGCCCCCCCAATTTTTTACCTCGCAAATTCACCCAATACGGATCACAATAACATTTCATTTTTCCTTTAAATCTGTAAGTTTTTTTTTTTTTTTAATATCTATTTTTTCCAATTTAGAATGTGAAGTATAATTATTCAAAAAAAAATTATTACAAAATAAAAATTTCTTCAATAATCTTTTCAATTCATGTCTTATAATAAGTTGAGTTTTCACGTATAAACTATGATATCAATCAAGATTATTTCAACCTCTAAATATTTAATTAAGTGATAATAATTTTAAAAAGTATTGTTATTTTTTTTGAAATATATATATATATATATATATATATATATACATATATATATATGTATTTGTTTAATGTACTTCTTTTATTCAACATATGGCGTTGTTGTAATTTAAAGAATCACAGCCCAGTTGTAGAGATTTTTTTTGGGGGGGGCAATGTTGTTTTTTTTATATATATATAGACAAAAAAGAAACAAAAAAGGGTTAAATACAATTTATCTGCAAGTTGAAAATCGGATCATTAAAAGAGAAATTTGAACGAGACAAATGGTCCCTTAACGTGGCAACGGCTACTATTCGATTTCACCAAATACGTATAAGAAGTCTTGGGGAATATTCCGTTGGGTACGAGTCGCGCGCGTGTGTGTGAGACAATGTCCTGTATCCCTCTAATTTGGATTTTTATCAAAATTAATTACTTTCAACATCAAGTAAATAGCATTAGTTTCGAATTCTTTTTCGGCTTTTTATTTTATATATATATATATATATATATATATATACATACAAGAAAATATTATGAAGTACCTGATGGAGTATTTCAGTTAAAGTCCCTATAGTTAATTGTCTGTTATATATATATATATATATATATATAGAGAGAGAGAGAGGCTCCCTTGTGCTAACGTAGCATGGGAGTTCTGTGTACTATTGTTCAAAACGATATCGTTTTGGACAGTAACGATTTTGAAAAAAAAAAAAAAAAATTGACAGGAGTGGTTTTGAACTTTTGTTTCTGTTCCTCTCTCTCTTCCTCTCAATTTCTCATCCTCTCTCTCCTTTCTCTTCCGATGGTGGCTCCTATGGTGCAGTGATTGTTGATGGTGGTTGCTGTGTTCTCCTCCCCTCTCTCTTCCTCTCAATCTTGTCGGGACCTTCTCTCTCTATTCTTTTGTGACGAAGAGACCATCACGACGAGATGTGGCGGGTGCGGGATGGGGTGTGATGGTTGGGTGCAGTGTGGGTGGTTGATTTTGCAGGGAATGGGGTAACGAGGTTCTCTAATGGATGGTTGATTTTGTAGGGATGGGGTGACTCGGTTCTTTGATTTGCAAGGGGTGGGTTGTGGGGTTCTTTGATTTGAAGGTGGTGGTGGTATGCAGGTTTGAGGGGTGATGAAGGTTGATTTTGCAGGTCGTGAAGTGATGGGGTTCTCTAATTTGCACAGGTTGGGGTGTGGGGTTTGAGGGGTGATGAAAGAGGTGAGAGAAAGAAATAGGTTTTGAAGGTGGTGGGGTGGTGAAGGTGTGCGGATGTGAGAGGTGGTGAAGGTGGTGGTGTAGGTGGTAAAGATCAGCATGGTGTTACGCTGCTTGTTTAAAATCACTCCTGTCATGTTTTTTTTTCTTTTTCAAAATCGTTATTGTCCAAAACAAAGCACACAAAACTCTGTGCCATGTTGCACGAGGGAGCCTTTCTCCCTCTCTGTATATATATAGCAGTACTCATCCCATTTTTGTTAAAGATATTCAGTACTATTTTCTAAGTAAAAAATCAAAGTTAAATCTGAAAGGAAGGTGTATTGCTTTCTATAATGCTCTGCATTAAATTATAATTAGGTAAAGTAATTTCTTTGTCCCATTTCAGTGTTTTCTCTCTCATAGTAAAATCTCTGCCCAATTGCATCTGTTTTTTTAGAAATTATAATGGTCACATAATTGTAATTTTTTGATATTTATACCTCTATTATAGTAGTATTTCTTAAATAAATGCCTTTGAAATAAGATAGAATATAAAGTTGTAAAAAGCTCTGAAACTTCTATAGTAGATGAGAACCAAACAAATTGGGTTTATGAGACAAGATTTGAGCAAAATATATTGATTAATTAAAAAAAAAAAAACACACCATTTTTAATATTTGAATAAATTCCATTTAAGTGAGAGAGAGAGAAAAAATAAGATATTTCATAAAATATTACACCTACTCTGTATTACTTTATTACTTCCTCCATCATTAATAATTAATTTTTCTTGTTATATTAATTATAAGTCATTTTTATTAGTAATTAGGTATTTGAATGTATTCTTTTTATATTAACTATTTAATGATATATAGTGAAATAATGTTCAAAATTTTGAAAGGTAATGGAAGAATATTTTTGGAGGGAGGAAATTACCTTAATTTTTACAAAATAACGATGGGTAACTTATATTTAATGATCGAAGAAGTAATTAATTAAATCCTATTTTAATTGATTTTTAAAATCTTTACATATTTCCATGTTACTTGATAACTTTAACTACTCAATTACAACTTTTGTACAGAATACAACTCCAAACTAGTAAGAGATTAAGGAGTCACATTAAATGATTTGTTGATTAATGAATAAAAATTTGTTCCCTACTTATTATGATCATTTAGGATCCTATCAACCCCACAAGTAACACTTCAGAAAAAATTTTGAATGTCTTTATGTTATACTTTTTTTGTCTGAAATTGAGTGGTTCATTTTTATTTTGATAATTTTTATTAATTTAAGAAATAATTTAATATTTAATTTTAAATAATTTAAAATAGAAATATAGATATTTAATCTCAAATGAAAAAAACATTATTTTACTTGTCCAAAAAAAGGTAATAGAAAAACAAGGAATGATTAAATTTTAACTACATACTATTAATATTGACCTAGAATGAATGAACTGCCTAATGTATAAGAGTAATAAAATATAGATTCCTTATGTAATTATAATTTATTTAATAAGATTTTAATTATATAAATTTATAATTAAGAATATTTCAGTCTTTTCTCTTAGAGGTGCATATTCCTGATTGTACATATTTCCTTAGTATCGAATGATCGTCTCGAAAATGTTAGGAGAATAGCAACTTGAAAAATTCAAAAATACTCTCTTTGTCCGGAATTGGATGTTTTATGTTTTGTTTTGAGCCGTTCAAAATTGAATGTTTAATTTTCTAAATAAATAAAAAAATTTCATTAAAATAATACTCCTTTGATTTTTTTTTTAAAATGTCGTTTAAGAATTTTTCATCAAAATTAAGATAATCATAATATTAACTATTTGAGACAAACTTACCCATATTTAATTTACCTTGAATTGCATTCTAAATCCTCTTTCCTTGGTTAGTCTAAAAATTAGGATGTATAGTATGATTAATTGCATTGAAAAATATTAAAAAGGAAGTTTGATAAAAAAAAAAAAAAAGATAAAATGAGTAATTTAGTTATGCTTTTTGTCTCGAATTGTGTAAATAATAATTATTTTGAAACAAGATTTTTCTCCTTAAACAATATTAAAAAAAAAAAAGGGGTCAAGTAGACATTACAATAATAAAATAAATTAAATCAAATCTTATTTCTTAAAATATAACATTCAATTTGCAAAAAGAAAAATCCAACGTAGATGACATCGAATTTCAGGGTTTTTTTTTTTTTTTGGTTTTTTTTTACACGGATCGAAATTCGATATTTCAATCCAACAATCTTCCACGTATCCATATTTCATGATCGGGACCCACCCAATAGAAATCGAAGCCCATTCTCTTTTGCTTAGTTGGTACTTTCAGGCATTCCGCTTGTTGGTGTATACGCGTCTAGCTTGAGTTTTACTGCAATTTACAGAAGAAATGAAAAAGAAGAGAAAAGGGAAGCAAAAGCCATCCATTTTCTCTCTCTTTCTCTCTCTGAATCAGTATTTCTCTATCTATACATACATATATATATGCAAAACATAGAATACAAACATGCAATATCCGACTGATGAATTTCAATTCCAACCATTTCCAACTTTTGACCTTTTTCTTCTTCCCACTTCACACCGATCCCATGCACTCACAATTTCATTTACTCCTCTCACAACGAAAAAGAAGACAATTAGGAGTGTTCTAGTGTTGCTCTCCTGTGATTTTTTCTCGGATTCCATATCTAATTTGTTGTGCTCTTATCTTATAGTTTTATGGCAGCTTCAGACATTGAAGCTGTGATAGAATTCTTGAGAAAGCATGGTTTTTCAGAGTCTGAATCGGCACTTAGAGAGGATGTAAGGGAGAAATCCCAACTTCGCTCAACTGATTTTGAGATGTTTTTGTTTCCAATGGTACCTCCGCCTCCCAGGCTGAAAATTCCTGTTGCTTCCCGCCGGCTGCCGGAGGAATCCTGTGGAGGTGTTGCTGAGGCCGATGGTGCTGATCATGCTCCCAGCTTGGCTTCTTCTGAAGAGGAGTTCGTGAGCTTGGGTTCTTCTACTACCGAATTGTGCTCATCAGGTGACTTTTACCTTCTAAATTTCAATTCCTCCCC
>JAOXNR010053086.1:0-14957 GCA_028571225.1 Parsonsia alboflavescens
TGCTTATGAACATCATAAGCATCTCTAAACACACACTTAGTCATAGAAAGCAATCTTTCATGTTCAAATTTCAACAAGCTATCACCAAGTGTGATGCAAGGCCAACAACAATAGTAGAAATCAAATAGCCCAAGCTCAGAATGTGCTCAAATTTGTTCGGGTGATTGGAAATGGCCCAATGATCAAAACCCATCACTTTGTGATGGACTGAGGCAGTTTTGGGTCATCTGGGATCGTTTTGATGAAATTTTGGGCTTTTTTATGTTTTAAGGGTATTTTGGTAATTTTCTTTTTTTTAATGTTCGTCTAGCTTTAGGATATATTTTTCCAATTGTTTTCGGATTAGGGTTGTTGAATTTTGATTAATTTTTGACTGGTTGTCGTAATACAGAAAACTTGACAGTTTCGCAAATTCCCACCTTTTCTTTTGTTTAGCTTGTTTTCTTGATTTGTTTTTGCATCATTTGGTATCAGAGCACTAGATTGCCTTCACTAATGGTTGAACATAATCGTGTTAGAAGTGGATGGTGTCGTGCTGAAAGTTGACGTGGAGTCGTTCTTGAGGAAGACGAACAGCCTCGTCAATGAGACATGTGAGACAGAGAAAATGAAGAGTTGGGAGGGCAGATCGAAGACTTGGAATCAGAGATTGAAACCGATGATGAGAGGGAAGACGTAAATCCGTTTGGAGTTTTGAATCGGGGGCGTAATCTTGCAGAACGACCTAGTAGACAATCTTCTTTCCATAATTTCGTTATGAAAATCAAGATTCCCAATTTTGAGGGTAAGGCTCATCCTGACGAGTTTATAGATTGGCTATATACTTTTGAACGAATTTTGATATTCAAAATCTAAATGAGGAGTAGAAGGTTAAACTTGTTACGATTAAATTGAGAAAACATGCATCAATATGGTGGGAGCATCTTAAGAAGCAATGCACGAGAGAGAGGAGGTCGAAAATTGAGACTTGGGATTAGATGAAAAGATTGTTGCGAAAAAAATTCCTGCCTACTCATGACAGGCTGGAGGCGTTTATTGAATATCGCAGTGTTAGGTAGCATGAGTTGTCGGTGGAACAGTATATTGAGGAATTTGATCGTCTGCGAATGAGATGTGATGTGGCCGAAGAAGGTGAGCAGACGGTGGCTCGGTTTTTGGCAGGATTGAGGATCGAAATTAAGGATGTTTTTCAATTGCAACAATACAGGTCATATGAAAATGTTTGTAGACTAGCTCTGAAAGTCGAAGGACAGTGTAAACGAAAGAACAATGGTTCAAGGCCTAGATCTCCGAATAGATTTTAGAGCAACGCTAGTAGTCAATCCTCTTCAAGGGTGGTGGTTGTGAGTAAAGGAGAAAAGAGTAGATCAGTAGTCAAGGAAGGACATCAGCGGGACTGATAAGAAAGCAGTGATGGCTAGGAACTGTTTTAAATGTTAGGGTATTGGACACTTTACTACAGGCTGTCCAAATAGGTAATTCGTGACACTCAGTGAGGGAGTCATTGAACCGGTGTTTGATGAACATGAAGAGGAATTTGCGACGAAAAGAATGAGAAGGATATTGTGTATACGGATTCGAGAGAGTCAGTTGTGATTAGGCAAATGCTAAATGTGGCTGCAGCAGAAGATGAGTCATGGTTGCGACATAATATCTTTCATATTCAATGTACTGCCAAAGGAAGGGTTTGTAACATGATCATTGATAGCGTAGATGTGAGAATGTGGTCACCACGAGATGGTAGATAAATTGGGTTCAGAAACAGTTGAGCACCCAAAGCCCTATAAACTGTTATGGTTGAAGAAGGTCAATGAAGTGAAAGTCAACAAACGGTTTCTGGTACAGTTTTTGATTGGTAAGGAATATACTGATGAGGTATGGTATGATGTTGTTCCTATGGATGCTTGTCACATTCTTTTAGGGAGGCAGTGGCAATATTATAGGAAGACGAAACATGATTGATTTCAGAACACAAACACCTTCAGCAAGGATGGCAAGAGTATCACACTGGGTCCTTCAGATTTGAGGAAGGAGGAAGAAGAGTCTGTCTAGAGTAGAATTTCATGAGGAAACAAGCAAGGCAATAGAAATTTTTCATTGGATGTTTTGGAACAAATTGCAGACCAGTCCAAGCTTCCTGAGCAGATTGCTCCAGTGCTATAGGAATTAGTTGATGTAGTACTAAAGGAGATGCCTTCGGGTTTATCACCTATGAGGGACATCCAGCACTGTATAGACTTTGTGCCCGGTGCTATTATTTGTAATAAGGCATCTTATCGCATGAGTTCTAAGGAGCATGAGGAGCTATAGCGACAGGTGCACGAATTGAAGGAAAGGAGTTGTTAGTTCAGTGACAGCTACTCCACTGGACCTTGCTCCATCACCAGTTCACAGTCAGTCCAGTTTGGATGGGGAGAAACATTCTAGGTAGATCATGGAGCTGCATTCTCAGGTTCATGCTCGGATTAACCAACAGAATTTATAGTATAAACAACAAATTGACAAACATCGGAAGAAGGTTGTGTTCAAAAATGGCGATCTGGTTTTGATTCGACTCAGAAAGGAGAGGTTTCCGGCAGGCACGTTTGGGAAGTTGCAGCCTCTCACTGATTTGCCATTCAAGGTGCTCGAATGAATTAATGACAATGATTAGAAGATTGAATTGCCAGGAAAGTACAATGTGTCAAGCACTTTCAATGTTGCTAATTTGTCGCCTTACCCCTCAGAGGAAGAGGATGATTCGGCAGTTGATGCAATTGGTGAGGACAAGTCAGATTCGAGGGTCAATCTTTTCCTAGCCAGGGAGGATGATGCAAGGCCAATAGCACTAGTAGAAATCAAATAGCTTGAGCTCGGAATGGGCTCAAATTCGACTAGGTGATTGGAAATGGCCCAATGATCAAAACTCATTGCTTTGCCATGGACTGAGGCAGTTTTGTTCCATCCGAGATCCTTCCGATGAACTTTTGGGCTTTTTTATGTTTTAGGGATATTTTGGTAATTTTGTTGGTTTTTTAGGGTTAGGATATATTTTGCCAATTGTTTTCGGATTAGGGTTGTTGATTTTTGATTAATTTTCGACTATTTGTCATAATACAGAAAACTTAACAGTTTTCGTAAATTCCCACAATTTCTTCTGTATAGCCTGTTTTCTTGGTCTGTTTGCATCGAAGTGTAGAGATAAAAGTGTACCGCTTTAACATAGCATTCATCTCCCTTTTGTCATTTTCCTCCTTCATCTTGTTTACTCCTTTAGAAACCTGAAAATTAGGAACAAGACAAATAGATAATGAATGGTCAATGGTAGAGATGGGGATAAAATCCTCTTTGCACGTTTTTAGAACCAAGGAACTCTCATTCACTCTTTCTTTTTCATGAAAGCTCTCTTTTGGTTCACTCAAATCTTGCCTCTAAAAGACTCTCATCTCTTTTCTCTCCATGACACTTTCATTTTTCATCTCTTTCTATTCTTCTTTTCTTCATTTTTCATCTCTTCCTATTTTTCTTTTCTCTCTCATTTTTCCCGTCATGTTCTTTCCTTCTATTATATTCATCCATCTCTTCCATGCTTATCTAAAAGCAGGGGATATGCCAAAGATTTCAAAAATTTCATCATATCTTTATTCACGAAACAAAACATAATCCAAATCATCAAATAGTTCCACCAAACATGCCAAATAGAGACTAAACACATAGATAGCACATTGATTTCATCAATATGAAGTCTATTTCCTACACTAAAGATCAATTTCTCTTCAAGATATTGATATGCCCTGTCACAAGAATTCAACAAACATGCTCCCACAATCATAGATTTCTTTTTCATGTGTAGTCCTACAACATGCTTTTTGAAATAGATACCTGAGGACTTAGGACTACCATAGGTACTTTCAAAGGCAAATTCATGACTCTTAAGATTCGACAAACCAAAGAATTCATCATGCTTAGAATACTCAAGAACATGTAAAGTACCTTCTTTTAGCATATTATCATGAAATTCACAAGCTTCTTCACAAATTTCCAACAAACAATGATTTTCAATGAGCTTGGACTTTCTTTTGACATCAATAATGAAATAGATTTCACACAAGATAATCAATGACTTAGCATCAACAAGGAATAAGCACATGATACCACAAAGATAGAAGTTTGAATCAGGGATGGTACCATCAAATATCCACAATAATCGATCATCTAAGACAAACTTTGAAATTTCATTCTGTGTATCCCAAAGCCTTGCTTAAACAAGTCTTTCAAATATCTTAATTCATAAGAATATGATTCCAAGTTATTCCCATGACTATCAATTATCAATAATTTACAAATAGAATCCATAGGCATGAATATATCATTTCCACCAAACAAAGAATAATCATGCTTATAAACTTCATCATGTATGACTTCTTGACACATCAAACACATAGTCACAGGCATATTCTTTTACAGGTGTTTCCTTCACAAACTCAAAATCCATAAAAGTTGTCACTAAACTCAAAAAAGTATAAGACATGCTTTCTCTAAGTAAGAAATCATCATGATTAAGATATTTTGCTTTCGCACCATGCTTTCAAATTTCAACACGCTATCACCAAGTGTAGAGATAAGAATGTACCACTTTAACATAGCATTCATCTCCGTTTTGTCATTTTCCTCCTTCATCTTGTTTACTCCTTTAGAAACTTGAAAATTAGGAACAAGACAACAAGATAATGAATGGTCAATGATAGAAATTGGGAGAAAATCCTCTTTACTCTTTCTGAGAACCAAGGCAGTCTCATTCCCTCTTTCTTTTTCATGAAAGCTCTTTTTTGGTTCACTCAAATCTTGCCTTTCAAAGACACTCATCTCTTTTCTCTCTCGGACACTTTCATTTTTCATCTCTTTCTCTTCTTCTTTTCTCTCGCACTCTTTTTCTCTCTCAAGAACTCTCTTATTTTCCCTCTCATGCTCTTTCCTTCTATTATATTCCTCCATCTCTTCCATTATTTCTTCCATCTTTTGCATTATTACATCAAAGGTTTGCATTGCCTTCTTGAAGGTCTCCATATGTTCATCCTTTTCACGAAGAGTCTCATTATCAACAACTTGCTTCACTTGATTATGAGTCTCCTGATTTTACACTTTGTCACCTAGCTTGGTCTTCATTTCTTGCCCCTTGGGAATGGATTTCTCTTAATTTGAACAAGCTCCTTGCACCTTAGATGTTGAAGAAGGGCCATAAGCAAAGTTTTCATAAGACTTCCCATGTGTTGTCTGCCTCTTCTTCAAGTGTCTTTCAACTTGAATGGCCATGTGAACCATATCTTCAAGATAGTCATAGTAGTATGGCTCAACTAATTCCTAAATATCTTGATTCAAGCCATTGAGAAATCTAGTCATTTTGGCTTCTTCATACTCCGCTATTTTAGCTCTCTTCAATGCATTTTTCAACTCTTCTTGGTACTCTTTCACACTATTGGATCCTTGAGTAACAACCATGTAGTACAGCTTTGGTGCATTTTTTTCTCTCATATATTTCCTCAATCCTTCCCATGTAGTAACATATACTCCAAGTATTCTTTGATATTTCTGCGAAGGAAAGGCTTCGCTCTCAAGGTTATCAACAACTAGTTCCATCTTTTGTCCTTCGAAGTAGTCATGCTTTGCAAACACAAGTTCTACCTCTCTTTCCCTAGCAAGGTAAACCTCCGAATCAAATGTACCATAGAAATATGGAATGGTCATATTATGGCTCCCGAGATGTCTATAATGGCCTCCTTTTCTTCCGCATCTTCTTGGTCTCCCTTCATTGTCATGGTAGTATCCATCATCATACTCCATATGTTCATATCTCCTCCTAGATGGATGCATTTGTTGGCTTTTCCTTCCAACCCCTTCACATGGCACATACTTCTTAGAAAAACTATGATGTGATGTCTCCTTTCTTTCCTCATAATAAGATGATTGAGATGAAAATTTATCCATGATGTACCTTAAAAATGATCAAACAAAAATAAGGGAATTGATATATCCTCACAATCCACTAGTATATTACACTTGTTTTACGCTTTTCTCGCTCTAATGTGCTCACTCCCTTAAGCCTTTTACCTCTCTTAGCTCTTCTTCAAGTTCTTAAATGCAACTTCAAAAGTAGACAATTACTGAACAAGGTAATCAAATCATACATCAAAAACTCAAAACAGATAGTTCACATCTTCCAACATTTAAGCTTCAAAGAGATAAGAGTTCCCAAGAGAATGTTCAATGAACACAAGACAAATGATAAAACACTTAGAATTCAAAGAGAATAGAGAATTGGCATTTTATCAAACACCTTGAGGTCAAAGAGATGGGGATCCAAATTTTCAGCAATTTCCATTGATCAAGTGTCCGAATAGGCAAATAGACAATTCAATATAGTATTATAACAATTCAAGCTCTACTCATCAATTTGATCAACATATCAATTGAATTCAACTTCCAATTTGTACCTCAAATTCAATTTCAAATTTCTGCAATATTTTTAATAGATTTTTTTTTTTTTTGACTTTTTCTGGTTTGGAGATCTTTGATTTTTTTTGTAGAGATGGTAGAAGAAGTAGAATCACCAAACAAATTGAATTGGCCTTGATTTTTGGTCTTGGACACAATTCCACACTTCACAATGAAAAACAAGAGAAGAAGTAGGATTAATGTAAAAGAACAAACACAAAACACATACGATCATAGGATTTCAAAGAACCAACATGATCGTACACTTAAACAAAAAAGCAATTAAAGATAGGCAAACCTCTTGATGAAAAACCTAAACTTTGATACCAAAAAGATGATGTGATTTCAAATTTGAAAGGAACACTTAATTCTACAATCAAAATCAGAAACATCCAATTTGAGATCAACCCAAGACTACATACAAGAGGTTCAAGCTAGAACTATTGACCATAATGTCCCACAATATGATCTAATGGATTGAATTCCCAATTCAACTCAATTACTCTAGCCAAGTATTGAAGATCCCTAGAGTCTCACTAAGAACCCTAGAAGAGCCATTAGATGAACACTCAAGAAAAGTTGTATTTAATCCAAAAAGGATTCTCTTAATTGTATGAAATGTGTTTTTAGAATAAGTTGGTTGTCTAACTATTACAAAAGAGACTATTTAGAGTCTCAACACTATGAAACCCTAAGAATGATTAGAGACTTGTTTAACAATCTAAAATAGCTTAAAACATAAAGAAAAGTCATTAAAAACAAGTGGCATCATCCAAGAAGAGTCAGGATCGCATTGAGGTAAAATAGGGAGAGTGTGTGTCCAGCGCTTGATCCAAAAATGCCGGATACATAGTGGATGGCTCCTGGAAATTCCCGTGGCCATCTGGTGCTACTGTCCTGCCCCAGATGGGATGATGGTGAGTTTCGAATGGTGCTTAATTGCTACCATCCGGTGCTTGCTAGTTCCTTCTCTGCGCCACGCTCATCTTACACCGTGTTAACTTCTTCCCAGGCTTTCCAAGGCTCTTCAACTTGATTACTAAAGCTCCCAAGGGCTTGTTCCTTGATTGTACACTCCTCATTGATGTCTTCTAAGTTGAATTCCTTCCTTGGTTGCTCTTCATCCATTAGTGGTTGTTCTTAAAATAATGTTGGGAAGTCAAGCATTCCTTCTCTCGTTTGCACAAATGTGATCAATGCTTCTTTCATCTTCAAAGTGTCATTCTTATACTTGAAGTATAAGTCTTTATATGCATTCATTGCATCTCTCCTTGAAGCTCTAACTCCATCTTCTTTCGATTTGAATTTGAATCTTCTCTTCTCCTCATATGATAGCTTTCATGAGTTCTCCAATGTCTTGATAGCTCCTTGATATCCATCATTCCATTTCAAATTTGAGATCATATCAAAATGTCTCCCAGAATTTCATAGAAAGTATGCTCAAGCAAATGATAATGTGAGATAATAAAACATAATAGGAATGACAAAGATAGGAAGATATCTTCTTAGGGAATCTAATTCAGCTGGAATAAATGTCATTCTATGCCCATTTACATCACTAAATAGAAAGCCTCATAAGGCCAGCCAACAACAAAAACATGTAATGAGATGCCAATCAGTGTAGAGACAGCATGGGCCTCTTGAAAATTGTTCAGTCCACTCAAAAAGTAAGGATATCAACTGCAAAAACATATAGAGATCAGTCATAAATGCCTTAATAACTCAATATCACAAGAAAAGTTTATCCTCACTTAGATAACATTTCAATTGTAAGAAAAATACTCGAATGAAGATAGCTATGATAGGAAGAATTTTCTTGACTCCATGATTGTTATAAAAGTGTTGTTGTATTGAAGTCATGTTTTATCAAATTTTCGAGCAAATTAACCTAAGGTCTCAAAGCCTATAATATAATCAACTCTTAATCTCCACATTTAATAAACTCAAATGCATTACACAAAACAGTCTATGAATTAACAAAGTTTAAACTCAAATGCATTACATAAAAACAATCTATGAATTAACAAAGTTTAAACTCAAATGCATTACAAAAAGTTTAGGAAACATATATTTCATGCACAAGAAAAAGAAAAAAGAGATCAAGAGAAGCACAAATATTTGTGTAACATGCAAATTTGATGATTGAATATAAACTGAGTATGGTGATGTGCATTCACATGGCTTCCTGCAAACATCTTCCATCAAAATCAACTTCTTCTCCATCAATTCTGTCTCTCACCCAAGCAGTATCTATTTCCCTAGCAATGGGTCTCATATCTAGCACTTGTAGATGGAAAGGCACCAGCTCATTTTCCCAAGAGTAAACATCATAGTTATCTCTTTGCATCATTAGCATTGCAACATGCCGGTCACATTGAACGGGACATCATGAATACCATACTTGTTCAGCTTAGTTGGCCATAATGAATGGCTTGCCAATCTCTTTATTTTCCTAGTACAACAGCAAATTGAAATTGACCTAGGTAAATTGAAGTCATCTAACTTCAAACCACTTTCTAAGTTGACCCAATAGCACCTAAACAGTAAGAATTTTAGGTCATTGCTATGCTGGATTTTAAAGATGTCAATGAGCACCCCATAGTAGGCCAAATTTTCAAGCATTGGATTCTTTTCTTTGGTATTTGCATAACTAATAGTGCTAGCCCTACACAAAACCCCACTGTTTAGGGTGAACCATCCAACTTCAAGTCCTTTGGTTTGAAATCGAAAGCCATTAACATCACAAACAATGTAGTGCCATCATTGGTTGTAGGGACCACTTGCCAAGCAATTAATTGAACTAGATAATTATATATTATCTATATCGTTCGAAACCTATAATAACAAAAATTAGGATTAAAATTTCAATATGAACCCTTACTAGTTTGGAGGAAGGATTTATCATAAATGGAAAATATTACAAAGGTGAACTGACATATTTTTTCAGCCATGAGTGGAATGTGGCAAAATGAATGTGTTGCTTCTCTTGTAGCCTTGCCCTTGGATTTTCCCTTGTTATGGAAACCATGTGAAGCCTACAGATTAAAAACAAAGTGTTGTATTTCAATCCATTGAATATACATAGAATGAGATTTTCCAAATATGTTAACAATAGATGATTCACTCTCACAATGGACTTAAAGCCTCCGAATTGGCAGGCACCCATTGATGTGCTTGCATTAGAGTTATACGTTCAAACACAATTTCAACTCCCTTCCCAGTTGGCATGCCCATCTCAAAGCCGTCATCCTGATATCTAGATGGTTTATTTTGTTTGCTCTCCACATCAACCAAGTACCTCGATACAAATGTCATGCACTCTTCCACAAGATACCCAATTGCAATTGAGCCCTTGGAACGAGACCGATTGTACACATACCTCTTAAAAGTCATAAGGTACCTATTTGAGCATGAGAAACAACACATTAATTACAAGTATTTTTTTATAAAATAAGGATAGTATTTACAAAAGGGTATACCTCTCAATTGGGAACATCCACCTTCATTGAACCTGATGTGATTTTCTTGTACGTTGAAGGGTTAATTTCACACAAATAATCAAACCAAATCAGTACGAAATAAAACACTCATCAAAGGTTAAATTTTGGGAGATTAGGAAGACCTTTGTAGATTTAACTACAACAACCAACCTCTGGATTTGGAAGACAACTCAATACCTCACCCAAATTGATTGAGAGCCCAAGGTTTAGTGACTAGAACCCTAAAGAGGATATTCTAAGAACACTATACAAAAGATCAATTTGATCTATTGTAATGAAGTTCCCTAAGGAAATAAGTTTTTCTTCTCAAAGTTGTGTTCTAAATAGCTGAAACAAAGCCTTTAGATAGCTAACAAAACCCTAACTAAACTTAACAAAAGGCTAGTGAAAAATGCAACTTAAAAAGCAGAAGAAAGGGAGCAAAATGCAGAAAATTTGTGAAAATAATCAGCACTGTTTAGTGGCAGCTACAGTAACGGAGTTGCTATAGTGCCCGGCGCCAGACAATGCAGGATGGTGCACCGAATCCTCTCTGGAAAATTTTCCAAAAACTTGAAATTGCCTCTATTTTTCACTCTGTCTTCCATGCTTCACCTTGGCTTCAATGTGCACTCCTTGTAGACTTGAATAAGGGTCTTTTAGGCACATTTCTGAGCAGTCGAATTCCTCAAATGAACCTTCAATGTTGCAAACATGGAATGACTTCTTTGTTGGCTCAATTTGATCAAGTGTAGATATCTTCACGCATTGCCTTATTGAGTAGCGTCTTTGGATGTCCATCATTCCCCCTCACTTCAAAAGGATTCAACCTCGAATCTTCAAAATCCTACATAGAGAGAGAATGATCACCAGCATTGATTGAAGAATTTAAAGAATACTTACCCAAGGACTTCAAGTTAGCCTCCTTGAAAGTTTTAAGTTGATAATTCCTTACCAAGCCCTTCTTTTGAGGTGGTGGTTTCACCTCGTTGGATTTGTATTCCTTCTCTCTTTCAAGGAGCTCATTAAAAGAAATAACATAGACAAGCAATACTAGCCATTTAAAAAAACCAGAAACCAATTTCTATCATTTAAGCTCAAGACAAAAGAAACAACACAAGACAAAATTCCCATTGGTCTAAGACCCCATGAAGCATCATATAAAGGTTCTCTAAACCTTGAATGCGTATTCATTAAGCTCAAGAAACAATCCCTTGTCATAGCATGTACATGCCCTCCATCAAAATCATTTAACAGATGTGTGAAATGAATAAGAGCATAGTCCTCACATATGCTAGAATTCAAACTATCACCAAGATGGATATCATTGCACTCATTCAAAAAGAGCGGATTTTTCATAGTCTTCCAAAATCCTATCATATCTCTATTCTTGGCACAAAATTCAAATTGTAACATCATTTGGTTCCAACAATCATGCCAAATAGAGAATAAGAACATAGGAAACTCAAGGATTTCATCATACTAAAGTCCAACTTCACTAATGATCAATCTCTCATAAAAAATAATATTTTCATAAGGTTTAAACAAGAAAGCTCCAAAGATCATAGGCTTCTTTTTCATATGTAGTCCTAACACATGCCTTTTAAACAAGAATTCCAAGATTCTAGGACTATCATATCTCATCAGATCAACTTCGTGATTCTTAAGATTCAACAACTCAAAGACATTATGTTTAGAATACCCAAGAACATGTTAAATACCTCTTCTAGGCATATAATCGTGAAATTCACAAGGTTCTTCACAAATTTTTAACAAACAGTACTTCCCAATAAGCTTGGACTTTCTTTTCACATTCACATTGAAATAGGTTTCAAACGAGATAATCAAGCAATTGGAATTAACAAGGATTATACACATGATACCACAAAGGGAGAAATTTGAACCAAGGATGGTAATATCATTTATTGACAATAACCGAACATCCAAAACAAACTTTAAAATTTCATTCAAGTTTCTTCCAAAGTCAAGCTTAAACAAGTCAATCAAGTATCTCAATTGATAAGAGTATGACTCCAAGTTATTCCCATGACTAACATTTATCAACAATTCACACATAGAATCTATAGGCATGAAAATAGCATTTTCACCAAACGAGGAATAAGCAGGCTTATAAACTCCACCATGTATGACTTGTCTTGAAACATCAAACTCATAGTCACAAGCATATTCTTTCATCATTTATTCCCTCAAAAATTTTAAATCCATTAAAGTTGTCACTAAACTTAAAGGAGTATAAGAAATGCTTCCTCTAGATAAGAATTCATCATGTTCAAGAATTTTCATATTAGCACTTTGTTTATGAACATCATAAACATCTCTAGACTCACACTTACCATGATGCTTAGAACAATCAAGAATGCATAAAATTCCAATTCTAAGCATTTTACCATGAGCATCATAAGTTTTGAATCTAAGAATTTCAAGAAAATATGAAAGCCAAGCACTCATGTTGTCATACAAATCAAGAATCTTGAAAATTTCAACTAAGTTCAACCCTTCAACATGATATGTTTCATTAACAAGCTTATTCAAGCAATAACCCTCAATAAACATGAATCTTATCCTCATGGGAATCAAAATGTAGTATAACTTAAACAAGATAAATAGGAACATAGAATCAACAGCAAGTATGCAGACAAGGCCACAAAGACACAAGTTATCGTCGATAAGCATGGCATCAAAGATCCACAATAATCGATGATCTAAAACAAACTTCAAACTTTCATTCTTGTGTGTCCCAACAATATACTTAAAAAAGAAATTACATCAATTCCATTCACAAGAATATATCTCCAAGTTGGTTCTATGAGACAAAATAGCCAACAAGTCATACTTAGAATTCATAGGCATACACAAAGCATTTTCTCCAATCAAGGACCCAATATGCTCATAGAATTCACCATTTCTAACTTGTCTTGAATCATTGAGTTCATCATCACAAGCATGCTCATTCACAAGTAATTCCCTAACGAGGTTAAGATCTAGCATTTCATTCAAAAGGCCCTTAGAGTTTTGCCACTTACGTCCACAAGCATGAATCTCACTTCTAGTTCCACATTCAATCACATATGACTCATTCACAAACTTAAAATCCATGAAAGCTTTAACAAAACTTATAAAAGTATAAGACTCACTTTCTCTCAACATGGAATCATTATGCTCTAGAATTTCAATAATAGCATGTTGCTTATGAACTTTAATAGCATATTTAAGAATAGAAAACATATGCTCATGCTCATAATTCAACAATTTATCACCAAGAGTAGATATGAGAGAGTATCACTTTAACGTAGCACTCATCATCTTGTTGTCCTTGTCTTCCTTCATCTGGCCTTCAAAGTCTTGCATCCCAGACAAGGAAACACTAGAAAGAGAATGATCAATGTTAGAAATAGGAATATAATTCTCTTTCTTCCTCACTAGAGCACTCTCATTTTCTCTTTCCTTTTCAAGTGAGCTCTCGTTTCCTTTTCTCCCATGTTCTTTTTCTCTCTCAATTGGGATCTCTCCTTTTTCTATTCTCTCTTGTTCTTTTTCAATCTTATTCTCATTTTTCATTTCAATTGGTCACAATTGGGATCTTTTTCTTCACTTCATGGGACCCTTGGGCTTGCTCATTTTCAACAACTTCTTGAAGACCCATTTCACCTTCAACTTCATTTGTAGTTGAGATGTCTTCATTTTTATACTCCTCTTTTCTTGGCCTCACACTTTGCACTTTCAATGATGAAGAGAAGACATGATGTGTGCTCTCATAAGGTCTCCCATATGAGCCCCTTCCATTGGACACTTGTCTTTCATCCTCCCTTTTTGGTGGTCTTTCATTTCTCATATGCCTTCTATGTCTCTGTAGCTCATGTTCGTTGTAGTAAGAATAAGATTTTCATCTCTTCTTGTCCCCCTTGGACTTCTTTTAGCTTTATGGTCACAATAGCCTTCATCAATATCCTCCATTGGCTCATTTCTTTTTCTTGGTAGAATCCACTGATATTGTATTCTATCAACTCCTTGATATGGCACATACTCTCTTGGACAACAAGGTTGATATTTGTCTTCCCTTCCTCCTTGTTGCAAATGTCCTCTAGCAGTTTTAGATTGGAACTCATCTACCCTTCCTTCAAAGTTATCAAACTTTGAGTTAAAGACCTTTTCCATGTTCTCGAGTCTTTCCAAGATGATAGCTAGGCTTGCATTGAGATCTCCCATATTTGATTCTTGTGAAGGTGGTGAAGTTCCTTTCGTCATAAAAGTTTTCAAGCACAATCAAGAAAACAGGGGATTTTCTTGTCCTCGCGTTCTCTCATGTTTCACTCTTTCGTTTGGCTTTTTCTCGCCCTATTGATCTCACCCCTAATGAAATTTTCCACTCTAGTCTCTAATCAACCCTCAAGAGCAATGGGCAAATCACTTAGGCATAAGCACCAAATTGATCCATACAAACCACTTAGTTGATTAATTGTAAGTATTCAAATGAGAGTCAAGAAAATAGAGTTTCAAAGAATTAACGTCAACCAACTTAACACAAAGAGTAAACACTTAGAAGCCAAAGAAATTCTCAAATAGGCATTTTATCAAACAAAGAAATTGTGAACCAATTTATCAATGATTTCAACAACCCAATTCCCTTGATTTCAAAGTTGATAGATAATAGGCAGATGTAACACAATAGAATCCCAATTCAACTTCAATCCAATCAATTTCAATAAGCTTAGGCAAAAAAGCTCTCAAGTTCAAAAAAAATTTTTTTTATCACAACCAAAATTTTCCTCTGTTTCCCTTTTTTTTTTTTGCCTTTTTTTATTTTATTTTTCAAGAACAATGTTCTTCTTCTTTTCTTTTCTTTTTTGTAGATATAGATGAACAACTCAACAAACACAAAGGTTCACAAGGGAATACTAGGATAGATGTCAAAGGAACAAAACAACAAACACATACAAGATCATAGGATTTTCAAAGAAGAAAAATATGATCTTTAACACTTAAAAC
>JAOXNR010053087.1:0-14956 GCA_028571225.1 Parsonsia alboflavescens
CTCTTAGTATTTAGTTTACCGTTAGTTGACTAACTACTGTACTCATTAGTGTGCACGGTCAAGCACACACTATCATTCCTCCAAATATATATATATATATATATATATATATATATATAAACATATGTATGACATTTTCGTTAAGTTTACATGATAGTAGCAAAGAGAAGAGGATCTCTTTCAATGCACGAAAATAAAATATTTTGCAGAAACCTTCTAGTCTGATTTTTACTTCTTATGTCTTTTCTTATCATTATTATTATTTTGTTTAATCTTTATTTTGGAAAAATTACTTTGGCATAGTACAACAGGAAATTTCGGACAGAATAATTGTTTTGCGTGAATTTATTAACTCAAATTTTAATTTCAGCTAATAAATCTTAATTTAAATTTATTTTAATAACTTAGAATTTTCATTGTTTAAGTATTTTAATTCATTTATTACATGAAGTGTTTCTACATTTAATTTTCATGGTTTAAGTATTTTAATTCATTTATTACTTGAAGTCTTTCTATATTTCTATAATTGTCAAAGGAGAAACCTGGTATTTTTGTTTGGTAAAATGTCAACTTAGTAAACATGTGTAATTATGGCCCAAGCTCATATTAATTTGTTCGAGGAGCATGTTCCAAACCTATATATTTGAACACCACTAGGCATGATCATAAAACCCAACTTTGTCTGTTTGACTATTCTAACTGGACAAACAGTTAAGAATGAATTCATTTATCTAACCAATTTAAACACTTTAAATTGTTAATGATACCCCAATCTGATAAATTTTGTTTTGATTGATGTCTTTTGAACCCTTTTATGACTTTTTCCCTATTTAACCATATGCGAGTTTCATTTTGAATCATATATGTTTTATTTTCCTATGTTTTCAAGTACATATACTCATTGGGGGTTTTGCTCAAGCATTAGTTTGCTAATGCAGATTCAGAAAACACTGGAGATTGAGAAAATGAGTTGAAGTTTTTCACTATTTTGGCCCAACTCTTGATCCATCAACAAATGACTCAAATTTCCCAAGGCTCATCAAAAAGGTAAAAGTTTAGAATAGATTGACATATTATTAATGCTAACAATCAACCAATCTCTTGATTTGGTAGACAATTGCGATCCCTAAACCAAGTAATTGTAAAGCCGTTTTGCAATTTCTTAAGATCCCTAGAAAAGTTCATAAGAAAACTCATTCAATGATCAAGTTTGATCTACGAAAGAAAGTTCACTCATAGTGAAAGTTGGTTGTAAAGTTATATGAATGTTTTGGTTACCTAACTATTTCAATAGAGACTATTTATAGGACAACATGTAGGAAGAACTAATGTATGACTAAAGACTTTGCTAATCCTCTAAGACATCTTAAAACACAAAGAGAAGTCAATAGAAACAAGTGGAATCGTCAAAATTGGGTCAAGATTGCATTAGGGACCAAAGTTGGAAAAAGTACCAAAATGGCCAAAATGAATAGTGTGTGCTGGATGCTGCACCGGTCAGCTCCTACTCTTCACTCCATTCTATAGGAAGAAGCTGGTTGTTACCGGCGATAGTAGGCGTCTTGATGGGCTCCGATTTTTCCTTCTCTCCAACCAATTCCATGATTTCCAAGGTGTTTGCTTGCTTTGGTTTGGGCTTAAATTGTACACTTCTTGAACATGTCTTTGGCCACTTTAAACATGAATTCAAATCCTCAAAAATGTCATATAAATCTTCACTCTTGAATACAAAACAATGCTCTTCAACTTGGACTTCATCTACAAGCATACTTTCATGAAACATGGCATCATCTTCAAGTTGTTCATCCTTGATTTGCATCAATGCCACCTTTACTTCTTTTATCCTCAAAGTATCATTCTTATACTTGAAGTATAAGTCTTTATATGAAGATATCAACTTCTTCATCTTGTAATTCTTTAATCCAGTCATTGAATCTCCCCTTGAAGCTCCATCTTCTTTAGGATTGAACTTAAATCTTCTCATCTCCACATTTGGTAGCTTCCATAAGTTCTCCAATATCTTGATAGTTCCTTGATATCCATCAATTAGCTACAGGATTTTGAATTCGGAAAATGATCTATAAGTTATTATGCTTAGGTTGAACCTTATTGATTTTTGTTTTGTAATAACTATTTTATTCATTGCAATTTTAATAGCTTTCTCTATACAATTTGGGAAGATTTAATTACATTGCAATGATTAGAGTTTTTTTTATTTTTTTTATTTTTAAAGTTGTTAGGTATTACTGTATTTTTGATTGGACTATGATAATAGAGGCTGAGAATTCAAGTTAACAATCTTACGAGTTCTGTCATGTTTTGGATCCTAGATCTGACCATGGTTCGGGATGTGATAGTTAGGGAAGGAGTCGGTGTCACAACAAGACAAAAAATCTATCACTTATGAAATTATTTATAGTTAAATAATTAAATTTTACAGGCATTACGTTACAAGTTTGGTTGCGTAAAATGCATCGTTAAAAGTATTTGGCTACGGAAGTGAAATGTAGTAGCCAATAATATACTTTCACTACTACAATTTTTTTCTATAGCTAATTTCTCTTTTTATTTTTTTAAAAGAAAATAAATACTATCATTTTAGTTTGACCTTATTTTTATATTTATCCTGTGATAACTTTAACAACTTCAATCGACGTACATTACCCTTTAACTTTGAATTTAATATTAATTAAATATTATAATCAAATAGATTCGAACTTATAATCCGTTCATTATAAACTTACCTCTTCAACCATCGTGTCAAATTACTTTTGATTTAAATATTAAAATATAAAAGATTCATATAATTCAAAATTTAAATATTAAAAAACTCTTTAAATAGTAATTACAAATACTATAATAAAAACTTATTGTAATGTAATAAAATAATATAGATAAAGAAATAATTATTTATTACAAAATCAATTTTTTCGTGGTTAAAAGTTTCAAATTACCAACAAATATTGAATTTTGTAGTTAACAAAACTATGTTGACTATGAGATCAATATTTCGTCACTGGAACCACCCATACACAACAAGAAAAAAGTTACATAGAGACGCAAATATCAAGACGCTTTTAGTAGCATTGTTAAACAGAATAAAATGAATAAAATTTGAGATGCTTTAAAAGTGTCAATTTTTCTTTTTAAGCTTAGGACGTTATTTTTTTGAGCTCATCAAACATTTCGAATTGGAGACATTTTTTTTCAAGCATCTCAAAATTAAATACGTTTATTTTAATTGCATAGGTAACTTATTTTTATATTAAAAATTTTAATTTATATTATAAAAAAGTAAAAAATACATATATTTTATATTTTTCACTTGAACATTATATATAAAAAAACTAATACATAATTCTTCCATGAAATTAAATGAATAAAAAAAATGCATACAATTTTTTTTTGTCCTATATAATCAAATAAAAAGAATACATAATATTTCTATAAAATAAATTGGTTACTAAGAATTGGGGGGAAAAAAACTGATATATGGAAACCCTTCCTTTAGGGGGAGAAAATGTTAAAAGAAAAGTGTTATATATAATATATATATATGTATATATATTTATTTAGCGATAAAAAAAATTACAAACCTTTTCTTCGGAGGGGGGTAATAAAACAAAAGGATTTGAAAAGGAGTAAAAAACTCCTACGCTTTTTAAGGGAATAACGCTACTATCTCTTGCAATTAATAAGGGAGTGGAGAGGCGTGAGTCAAGTCATGTCTATTTTAGTATTCTCTTTTGTCAGTAGTAGTACTTCGTAATATTTTCGTTGAACTACATCCACTTTCTCCGTCAACTTCAACCTATAAGATTCTTATCAATGTTTTTTTCTCTCCTTTGGGTTAATGTTCAGAGATTCTCTTAGTTTAAGAAATTTCATATAATTTTGTTGTTTTTGCTTTGTATTGATTGAGAAACAAGTTGGATTGTTTCTCAAAAAGTAAGCATCCGGTCTTGTATTTTAGGTTCTGTTTAATTATTTGTTACCTTTTGAGATCATAATATGGGTTCTACGAAGCAAACGTTCAATTCCATTCTACTTTGAATCTGCTTTTCATTATAATGGGTTTTCATTAATTTACTGACAAGAGCTCCTTCCTTGATATAAGGTTGTGTATTGGGTTTGATATGTTACAATTCGATTGGCGTTCTGATAGTCTGACATTTAACAATTTTTTGGGTTTTTTTTTTTTTTTTTGTGTTGAAAAATAGATTTTAGATATAGAGGAGAAGAAGATGTAAGGTAAGATAATGATACCAGAGAGGAAGATTGAGAAAAATAATTCTTTGTATTTTTCTGCTGTCCCTTTGTATAGTAAAGAGAGCTCTATTTATAGGATTTATAAGGTATTCAGTTTATCAATTGCTGATTCAGTGGAACTTGATTTGTGGCATTTACATCTGTCACCTTATTTCCTTTTTTGGTGGAGCGTATCGTGTTTCCTTCTTTAATGGAGCATGATTTGTGGGGAGCTAATTTCGTGAAACTTCCTTTGATGATAGAGCTGGTGTTTTGGTCTTTTGATTCTGTTAACATCCTCCCGCAAGCTGACAGGGAAGAATGGACAGTCAACTTGGACCGTGGCATCCGAAATCAAGCCGAGGAAAGACCTATGGTAAATATGTCTACCGGTTGATCGATGGTCTAGATGTAATGAACGAATAGTTGACGACGAGCCAAATGCTCCCGTATGAAGTGAAACTCAATTTCCACATGTTTGGTTCGGGCAAGAAAATAGGATTTGCGGTGAGATAGATAGCCGAGATATGTGACACCAGAGAGTGGGTGGATGTGGTGGGAGTCCTCGAAGAAGAAATTCTAACCAAATGAGTTCAGTTGTGGTGTCTACAAGGCTTTTGTATTCTGTTTCGGTGCTAGAGTGAGCAATTGTTTGTTGTTTGTGTGAACTCCAAGAAATAATATTAGAGTCGAGGTAGATACAAAAGCCACCAACAAAATGGCGATATGGTCACCAGCCCAACTAGGGTCGGAGAATTCATGGAGAGCCGTGGATAATGTGCGGGTGAAGTGTAGTCCGTTCTCAGGAGTGTCAGCAAGATAGTGTAGGATCCTCGTAATAGCTTGCCAATGCATAGTGGTAGGGGCATGAAGGAACTAGCATGCAGTGTTCACAGAGTAGGCAATATCAGGGCGGGTGCGGGTGAGGTATTGAAGAGCTCCAACTATGCTGCAATAAAATGCAGGGTCGGACATAGGATCATTGGATTGTGCTGATAACAGTTCATCAGTGGTGCAAGGAGTGGGTGCAGCTCTGGCTTCTGTCATCTTGGATCCCTGCAGTATCTCTTGAATGAATTTGGCTTGATTGAGTAGAAGGCCAATGGAGGTATGTTGTACTTCCATTCCTAGAAAGTAATGAAGGGGTCCAAGGACTTTAATTGCGAATTCACCTTGGAGTGAGTTGAGTAATCCGTGCAGAGGAGCTTGAGGTGAACCGATGAGGATAATATCATAAACATATACAAGTAGAACAATACTGTAATGTGAAGAGTGCATAATGAAAAGAGAAGAGTCTATAGTAGATACATAGAACTTAATTTTGAGGAGATATGAACTCAGCTGCTGGTAGCATGTATGTGGTGCCTATTTCAAACCATGGAGAGAGCGTCGAAGACGACAGACATGAGTTTGATGATGAGGATCAACAAAACCTTGTGGCTGTGTCATTTAGACTTCTTCAGATAAGTTGCCATGCAGGAAGGCATTAGAGACATCGAGTTGATGAATAGGCCACCCTCGGGAGTAAGCAAGTATAATAATTGTACGTATGGTAACTGGTTTGGCTACTGGGCTGAATGTCTCGGGATAGTCAATTCCCTTTTGTTGATGATAACCTTTAGCAACTAGAAGAGCTTTGTACCTTTCAAGTGAGCCATCAGACCTGAGCCTGACTTTGAAAATCCATTTACATCTGATGGGGTGAACATGAGGAGGTGATGGTACTAGTTCCTATGTGCCTTTTTTTTTTATTAAGGCAGCATATTCTACTGCCATAGCTGCTTGACAATTTGGATCTCAAAATGCCTGTGTGAAGCAAGTAGGCTCAATGGGAGTTTGTGTCCTAGCAATCAAAGAAAGAGTTTTATTTTTGGTGAGTACTCGCCAGTGAATGGTGCCATCTCTCAATCGAGTGACCATGGGATGTGCTAGAACTAAGGTAGAAGTAGCCGAATCAGAGGAAGTTGGCTCTGGGGCTACAGGTGGAGTTGGTGAGTGAGATGCTAAGGAACTAGAGTCAGGATCAACTTTTTTAGATATAGAAAGCTGTTCGAGGAGGTTTGTCTATTGTAAGGTTTAGAGCATTGGTGGTAGAGGCAATATCACAGTTCGATGTGGAGGATCAGTGTATGATGATGAAGAAGGTGGATCTCTAAATGGAAAGGTGTGCTTGTCGAAGACTGCATTAGCCACAATGAAAATCTTACTAGTGCATGCGCAGTAACATTGGTAGGCTCTATGCTCCGGAGGATAGCCGAGGAAAATGCATCGTTGAGATCTTGGGGCAAGTTTGTGTTGAGCATTGGGGTGCAAATATGGAAAAATTGTGCATCCGAAAACTCTGAGATGTGAAATAACTGTTGGCTTCTTGAATAGTTTCTACCATGGTGTGAGATTGTTAACAAGGGGAGTTGGAGTCCTGTTGATTAAATGCACTGCTGTTTCAAAAGGATACTCCTAAAACTCATAGAGAACGGAGGTATGAGAGATATGTGCAAGGCCTGCCTCGACAAGTTGGCTATACTTGCGTTTTGCCGTGCCATTAAAAAAGGAGGCATAGGGACAAGATACTTGTTGATGTATGCCATGTTTAAGGAGATGATTTCGAACTTTAGCAGAGCAGCTAAATTCAAGTGCACCATCACATTGAAATTTCTGAAGTTGACATTCTAATTGAGTTTATGTAAATTTATGGAAAGCTTTGAAGATGCCTGCAAATTGGTCACGAGTGGTAAAAGGATAATACCAAGTGAATCGAGAATGATCATCAATAAAACAAATATAATATTTGTTTCTTGAAACTGAAGTAACGGGGGATGGACCCCAAACATCAAAGTGAGCTAATTCAAGGGAAAATTTAGCTCTAGATAGGGATAGGGGGTGGGATCGGCGTTTACTCTTGCTAAAAGCACTAGCCGTACATGTGAGGGAGACGACTGGGAAAACTTGGTGTTTGTAGATTGAAGGAGTGTAACTCGATCATGTCATGCATGACCTAAGCATTGATGCCACAAATTAAAGGAACTAAGAAAGGCAGAAGGAGATTTTTCAAAAGTGGAGGCCCAATAAAGGCCATTTCCAAGAAGACCTTGGAGGAATACTTGGCTAGTATGAACACAGAAAGCAACAAATGAGGTTGGGTAAAATAAGAAAACACAATTATTTTCGGGTGAAAATTGAGTGACTGATAGTAATTTTTTGGTAATATTATTAACAACTAAGATATCAAGGAGACAAAATTTAGGACCGGACGAAGACACAAAAGTACCTGTGTGAGTTATGGGAAGAGAAACTCCATCACCCATAGTCTAGTATTAAGTCCTGATGTATGGAGTGACTTGGGAGAGGCTAGAAATACCATTGGTGATGTTGTGGGTGCCTCCAAAATCTGGGTACCAAGATTGAATGTTTATAGTAGCAGGTGGATTAGTAGGATGAGCATAGTAAGCCATTAGTTGATTAGCTCCAGTTGGGGTCAAAAAATTTTCTTAAGGTGGTGGAGGTGTCACAAATTGGGAATTAAAGTGCTCCCGACAAGTGTTGGCTCGATGCCCTTAACTGCGGCATATCTGACAGAAAGGCTTGAAGTTGTGATGCTTGTTACCTCTTCCAAACGATTGGTAATTTGGTGAAAATATTGGTGTTGGCAAAAGTGGGTTGTTGTTGGATGGGATAGTGCTTGATGGGCCAAAATTTTGAGAGCCTCCTTTGTTTTGGTGAGGTGAGAAGCATGTCTGGTGAGACACAAAAGCAAGAGAAGGAGGACCATTGGAGGTCGTTGTATTCAACTCCAATCGTCCTTCATGTTGAAGTAATAACCCATGAAGAGCATAGCGTGATAGTGCTCCTATTTGAGGGATGATAGAGATTGCAGTATCTAAATTGCAAAATTCTAGACCAAGACCTCGGAAGAGATGTGTGTGGTATTCATTGGCAAAAAGAGGTTCTCTAATGGTGGCCAATTGATCTACGATGGTGGTGCCTCTTGAAGGAATTCAGTGATTGTATGGCTTCTTTTTGATTGTGCTAATGAAGCCACAAAGTAGACACCTATGCTATTGATTATGCTGCATAGGACTCGGAGAAGTATTTCCTGATAGCTGCTGTAGAGGTGTGGTTTGTCAATTGGGAGAAGATAAGGGAGGTGGATGAATTGAGGATCCACCCCATAGTAATTGAGTCACTAATCCGCCATTTCTGCTAATTTGGATTGGGGACCAATATGGTGTTATTGGATGAATGTGGAATGTGTTGAGGAGGAGCTGGTTTTAAGCCATCTGAAACAGCGAGGACATTCGCTGCCTACAAGTCTCGTGAAATCTGCGCTTTCCAATTGGATAGTTTTTTTCCTGTGAGTTTCTCTCCTATGAAGGGTGGAGAGCCAAAATTGAGGCTGGATGTTGAAGTGGCTGTTGTAGGGAGAGGACTAATAGCACCAACGGGTAACACCGAGGAGGGATGAATTTGGCTTGTGTTGGATCGAGAACTTTCTCTAGAGAGCTCTAATACCATGTTGAAAAATAGATTTTAGAAATAGAGGAAAAGAAGATGTAAGGTAAGGTAATGACAGTAGAGAGAAAGATTGAGAAAAATAATTCTTTGTATTTTTCTAGTGTCCTTTTGTACAATAAATAGAGCTCCATTTATAGGATTTACAAGGTATTCAGTTTAAGAATCTTAGTCAATTGCTGATTCAGTGGAACTTGATTTGTGGCATTTGCATCTGTCACCTTTTCCTTCTTTTGTGGAGCGTATCTTGTTTCCTTCTTTGGTGGAGGATTATTTGTGGGGAGCTAATTCTATGAAACTTCCTTTGTTGAAGGAGCTGGTGTTTTGGTCTTTTGATTCTGCTAATAATTTGATTTATGAAATTTACTTTAGGTTGCATTTCTGGATCATGGATTACAAGAAGATGGTTCACATGAATTGAAAATATACAGGAATATATAGTTTACTGATTTAGTATTTTTCAGGGTTAATTAGGTTTTGTCTTAGATAAGTAATAGGATGGCTAGGTACATCACTCAAATGGAATTATTCCTTTTTTTAACTATTCTCTAGTTAATTGAAGGTGATGGGAGAAACAGGTATGACCCGGACAAGTCAATGCAAACGGGCAGGACCCATACAGAAGTCAACCTAATGGGTCCAAGGCCCCAACCTTCAGTGTTTGAAAGTCAGACTTACAGAGTTAACGAGGATAGATGGGCAGCGACTGGCTACCATGGACCTCCAAGGTCACCAACCTCCTAAATGAGGTCAAGAGAGGCACCACCAAACCTCGGCCCATGACCTGGTAACTCCTGAGACATCTCATACATCTTCCATGCCACGATTAGATGTGCAGGACTCCGAACAACTCACATGAGCCTACTACCACTCAGAGCGACCTCCCAGAAAGGATAGCCAAGACTCTCGATATCCACGGGCAGGTGGCAAAGTTAGTCCAGAGGTTGGTTATCGAGCTCGTAGCTGTCACTAGAGACGTGAATGGCGAGATAACTTAACCTAGGGAAACTCCACGATTTTAGAAGCAGTTGGCGGGATTCCACAATCCCATAACTATCCTAACTGCCTACTGTCACATAATAGCAGAGCCAATACAAAGGAGGTAACTGATCTTTCTTTGAAATGATCCAATCCAACACAGTCTACAAACAGGTACACATAATACACAAGAGACAGTTTATTTGAGAACTGATTACTCTCGAAATAGTAACTTAGCCATCGAAGCTCTTCCCCGGGCACAACCCAACTCCGGTGACCAATCTCTTATTTCCTCTTAGCTTGTAATCGATTGAGGTCATCACGGTCTTGGGGTGACCCGGTGTTCATATTCTGAGCCCCATGACTTCTAGCCCCGTCCGTGGGAAATTAGAACAAAAAAGCTTAACCTTTTTTCCTTACACAAAAACAAAGAAAAAAAGACTATTGAGTCAATCACAGCATACACAAGTTCAACGACTGTGTCAATGCAAATCGCCCCGCAAAACACGACTGTGCACTGACGAAACAGTGTCGGAAATGCCACCACCGGTGCAAGCTGTCGATGACAGTAATCCAAGGCCTATCACTCAACAGGATCAACAGTAGCCAATGCAATCAGGCATACCTTAGAGGGTCCCAGTCAGCCCCCCACTTGTGCAAAGGAGGCCTAAACAGGAGCATCCCCAGTCTACAACGAACAATCCCAGGCCACAAAGATTTGTGAGAACATATATAACTATTCTAGCGGATCTTTTGGAACAATTTGTGGTAGCCCTAGAGAGGGTATCCAACAGACTGGACTATATATCTATTGGGTGCACTCCAGAACCTTCCCAGAGGAATTCACAACCACCACGAAGCTAGGAAGAATGGGCGCAACCTAGTCAGCCTCCACCTTCTAAGACAATGAATGACCCCTATTCTCCAGAAGCAGGTCGGGAAATAGGTCGAGAGCAAGAAAGGTCATGGAGGACCCCACTTGTGACCGACCTTAAGGAAACCCTAAATAATGTTAGAGGTTACGACCTCAAAGACGGGCTTGACCTAGCAGCCAAGTCACAGAGTCAAAGATAGGATTTTGAAGAGCAGGGGAGCTTACTACGAATGCCTCTTGGAGTAAGGATACCACCTCGACGAAGCCTGATCGAAATGACAGGCTAAAAAGCTCGAGGGGTAGCCCCAATCCACTAAGAAGAGCAACTAACTCAGCTAATTAGGAGTTGCAGAGCAATGTGGATCTTACCAAGAATTCACCATTTGTCCATAGCATCCACACCGCTCGGATGCTGCTAGGATTCAAAGCCCCACACCTGGAGGAGAAATATGATAGTATAGGGGAGCCTCAACAGCACATTGATGAGTATGTCTCCTACCCTGACCATGTTAAGTGCAGAGCCTTCCGGTTGACACTGACCAAAAAGGCCCAGTCCAGGTGCAAGGGCATTCCTGAGGCAAGCATCTCAAGCTGGACACAACTTAAAAAGCTGTTCCTAAAGGACTATCGAAGCAGCACTAGGTGCGAGAAGGATATTAACGACCTCTTTACCATCAAACAGAAGGTAGGAGAAAGCACTCGAAGCTATTACAGTCACTTTAACAACGATACAGTTGAGATCAAGTAGGAAAATGATGTCATCTATATCACTACTTTCAAACAGGGTTTGGACAATTCTGCAGAGGTAGTAAGCTCAGCAACTTCCTTCTCCAAGCAGACCTTAGCATCCTGAAGCTCACTAACCAGGCAGGCAAACTCCTCGTCTTTGTTGGCCTTGTCGGCCTGCTCTCTCTGGTGTTTCCCAAGTAGGAGGTGGTTCTACTAAAAGAAAGAAGGTTAGCATGAGAACAAAGTCAACTGCAAGTTTAAAGAAGGCCACGAAGAACACTCACTAGAGAATGGGAGGAGGCAGTAAACTTGTCAACCTTCTCATCAGTCAGCTGCTGAAAAATATCGTAGTCAATTGAAGGAGCACACTCCATCAAGAAGGATTGTGCATGAGGCCACTGGAGTAGGGACCCAGATGCCTCCATAGCAAGGTCGGGGACCGGAACCCATCTGGCAACCCCCGTTGAAGAGTAGTTTGCCAAGATTGGACTCCCCAATCTTTTAAAAGTTGAGATGATCTCCTCAGTGGCACACCCCAAAAATTCTGCCTTGGCCTTGGGGGCCGCCGGGGCCTTCTCATTCCCAAAGGAACCTGGAAGAGTTTTCTTCTCATGTTAGGAGCAGGGAGAAAAAGATAAGGTGGAGATCTTAATAGGCGGTCAGAGGGACCTATCCTAGCAGTTGTCGAAGTTCGTTTAATGCCCCCCTGGTAATCCCAGCCACCACCGCTCTCCCCCTACCTTGGGGAATGGGAATCTTGGCAGCAGGAGCTGCAGCAGATGAAGCACTTGCAGCCCCCCGACCTCTAGCCTTAGACGCTTGGGAAGATTTAGAAGCAACAAGCCTCCAAGAAGCCTTCAATACTGTAAAGACAAAAAAAAAAAATTAAGGAGAAGCTATTAGAACCAAGTCAGTAAAATAGGAATCCAGTCATCATAATAGGGTTTCTTACTAGAAAAAGATGTTTCGATAGTTTTCCCAGAGGGACGTTGAGGAAGCCCCCAACTTATAAAACCACTTGTAAAGCTCTAGAGAGACCAGAACCCTGTAGAGATGACAAGTTGCTATGAAAGCCACCACCGTCTGAAGAGAATTGGGCACAAGTTAGGCTAAGGAGAAGCTCCAAAAGTGGGCAAGGTCAAAAAACAGGGGATGAATGTGAGGTAAAAGAATGCCTCCCCTGAGGCTAGAAACATAAAGGACTATATATCCATCACAACTACTATAAGCGCGTTCATGCCCTTCAGCTGCAACAGTCGCTCCCTTACTTAGCCCCAACTCACCATAGAGGTTAAAAATGAGACTGGGGTTTAGGGAAGAAGGTATAAAGTGGGCTTCTATTTCAAAGAGTTCAAAAGTCTCAGCTTTCACCAAGGGGGCACTAGACAACATTGGGGATAAATAAAAGACCCAATGTTCCAAATCAACCGAGGAATCAGATGGCGCTGTTTCTCCAGATTGGAGGGAGGGAGTACTCGATGCAGAAGATGACGAATTTGACACACTCAACATTTCAAAGAAAGAAAAAAGTTACAATTTTTTCAGAGAGAAGAGAAAGAAAACTCACTTGGTGAAGTTTTGAGGGAAGAAAAACTACCTTGGCAAGACTGGATGCTCAAGGAATTAAAAGGAAACTCTAAGCAGAAAGCTCTGTAAAACCCCTGCAAGCCGGATGAAAGTTTAAGTAAATCCCAAATTTGAAGGTGTGCAAGTTATATTGAATAAGGAAACCTTGGGTTTTACCAAAGCAGGTCAATCTCTCAAAGTTGAAGCGGGTAGTCTGTCCAAGAGCTCCTCAGTCCCCGCTCAAAAGAAAAGAAAAAAAAAAGGAAATTGGCATGGCTTTCTACAACTGGCAATTCTTTAGTTTTCCTTCTAGGAAATTAAAGCTAGTCGTCTGTTCAAAAGCTGAAAGCGCTTCAGCTTTCCCCATCAAACAATAATTTGACGCGTTTTTCTCCAACACGGAAGCGAAGCGAACTCCCCACATCTCAATTGAGCGATTTAGCTCTCCAACAAGCTAGAAGGATATATCTTCTCCCAGAAATAGCCGTTGTGAGAAAATGGCACAACCTTTCAAGAACCGCTACCTCTAGATGGTAACTCTTAATATCCAAAGATCAGCTTCACGGGAGGTTGCAGGAAAACGGCTCGACCTCTCAAGGGTTGCGACCTACAGATTCATAATACATGAAGGCTAGCCCTACAACTTAGAGATGGTAGCTCTTAATACTTGAAAGTCGGGCTCACGTCCTAGAGATGGCAATCAATAATGCCTGAAGGTAAAGGCCCCGACCTAAAGATGGTGACTTCTAACACCTGAAGGTCAGATATGCGACTTGGAGATGGTAAGTTCTAATTCCAGAAAGTCAGAATAGCAAGTCCCGAGGTATGAGTGGGCAAGGACCTCCTACCACCAACCTTCTATGTCACGGACCTAGAGGTCATCGACCTCCAAATAAGCATAACAGAGGCCTCACTAGACCATGAACTTCGACCTTGTGAGACCCAATCTTGCTCATGTACCTTCCATACCGTGACCAAGTGTGCACAACTCCACTTGAGGTCGAAAACATGGAAAGCCAGCTTGTAGGTCCCTACCAAGGATGCAAATGGAAGAGTACCCCAAAGCTAGTAGTTATAATTAATCGGCAAACCCGTTAGCGGCTACAACTTGAAGATGGTAATTTCGACACCACAACCTTTGAGCTCGTTGGGCCTAAAGGGGGGTAATGATGGGACAAACGGGTAGAACTAGGACAAGTCAACGCAAACGGGCAGGACCCAAACAGAAGTCAACCCTAATAGGCCCAAGGCCACAACCTTCAATACCTGAAAGTTAGACTTACAGAGTCAACGAGGATAGGTAGGCAGCGACCTACTACCACCGACCTCCTAAATGAGCACAAGAGAGGCACCACAAGACCTCGGCCCATGACCGGGTAACTCCCAACTCGTCTCATACATCATCCATGAAATGACTAGATGTGCACGACTCCTAACAACTCCCATGAGTCTACTACCACTTGGAGCAACCTCCTAGAAGAGATAGCCGAGACTCTCGATATCCACGGGCAGGTCGAAAAGCTGGTCCAGAGGTCAGTTAGCGAGCTTGTAGCTCTCGATAGAGACGTGAATGGCATGATAACTCAAGCCAGGGAAACTCCATGATTTCATTAGCAGTTTGTGGGATTCCACAATCCCATAACAATCCTGACTGCCAACTGTCATTTAATAGTAGAGCCCAAATCAAGGAGATAACTGATCTCTCTTTTAAATGATCCAATCCGAGACAGTCTATAGATAAGTACGCACAATACACAAGAGACAATTTATTTGAGAACTGATTACTCCCTTTGAATACTAACTTAGGCATCAGAGCTCTTTCCCTGGCATAGCCCACCTCCGGTGACCAATCTCTTATTTCCTCTCAAGTTGCAGCCGATTGTCGTCATCATGGTTTTGGGGTGACTTGGTGTTCATATTCTGAGTGATGGAGATCAAGGAGCATACATGGCATGGGGTAATTCATGGAAGCTATCAAATGAGGAGATGAGAAGATTCAAGTTCAATTCTAAAGAAGATGGAGCTTCAAGGGATGATTCAATGAATGGAATG
>JAOXNR010053088.1:0-14956 GCA_028571225.1 Parsonsia alboflavescens
GCGCTCTAACCGTTACCGTAATGGAATTCTTGCTCCACTTGGTTGGTTGCATGAGTACTGTAGCAAAAATTCCATTACGGTAACGGTTAGAGCGCGCATTAAGATGCGCTCCGGAACGCACCTTAGCAAAACTATATATATAGGATTGCTATAAAACGTAACTGGCGGAGCGCAACAGCCAAAACGATGTTGTTTTGGCTGCGAAATAAGTGGATGTATCCTTCAGGCCCACTTTTTTCGCAGCCAAAATGACATCGTTTTGGTTGTTACGCTTCGCCAGTTGCGTTTTATAGCAATTCCATATATATATATATATATTTATAGAGCCATAAAGAAGGGAGGGATGCTCTCAAATTGCCAGCATATGTTGAAATTGACTCAATAAATATTGAAGAATCGAGCTTGCATGGTTGTCATGCACTCACTCAACATTACTGACTTTTAAAAAAGGCCCATTTCTATTCCCTCTCGTCTCCTTAGACAAACAGATTTCATATCCACAGGCAATGGAGTGTAGGAGATGGACAACTCAATTGTTTTTTGCCCTAATAACTCTTTTTTTTGGGGTCATTTTTAGTCCACACTTGTGCATGAGAATCTCATATCCATCTTTTGTAAGGATAAATTATAATATATACGTAACTGAATGATTTTTTCCCTTTGAACTAGTTTTTGAAAACTCATTTTTAACACTTATATCCATATCTTTTGGATTGAGCTTCAAAGTTTATTATTAAATATATATATATTATAAAACATATCTATAAAATAATAAAAGAATACTGTAATTTATTTTATTAGTGTAACCAAAAGAGTAAAGCGAATAGTTTAATAGGAGATTTGAAACCTTTATGCGAACTTGCGGATGAAAACTTAAATCTCACTAATGTTTCCTTCCATGGAAAAATGTAAGTGTTTTCAATTATTTTATGTAAATAATAAATAAATTAAATTACATTATCAAAAAAAAAATCTGTAAATTTAAATGTTTTTTATTTGTAATTCCAATTTTTCTTCTTAATAAATAAAATACTAAAATATTACATAAAAAATCCTAATAATGCAAATTGACGCAAAGTGGTTTCAAAAAAAAAAAAAGAAAACATATATATATATATATATCTGTTTTTTGTTTTTTTGCCTTAGATTTCTAAAATATTACTCCCTCATTTCGAAATTGAATATTCCATTTTGAAAATGAGTTGACTTAAGAAAATTTAACTAATTTAGAAAATAAGACATTCATTTTTAGACAAATTAAAATGAAAATGAGGACATTTAATTTGAAACGGGAGGAATATATGATATATAAATATTAGTATTTATTTTTTATCACTCCCTCCGTCACTAAATATAAATCATTCTAACTAGGTATTTTATCATTAATTATAAATTATTATTATTAGTTAATTAGATGTTTAAAATTTTTTTAATAGTATCTTTGTCACTTTATTTTCTTTAAATATTATTGTTAATTTAATATAAATAGAAGCATTTAAAGGGGATTTTTTTTTTTTTGGCTATTATAATAAATTGTATAAGAGTATGATTATTTTTTGGCTAGGAAATTCAGCGTTTTTGTTGCGTTTATACAAGTTGCTATTCCTGGCTGTACGGTCTCTGAGAGGATTCTGCAGTGTAGACTGTAGTCTCGTGCTTGGCGACGCAATCTTGAACTATACGATTCTCACCTACCCACACTCAACAACACTATCTCTTCCCTTTTCTTCTGGCAATATTTTTTTAATGATTTTTTTCCCTTGTACTTCATCAAAGAGGAAAAATGAAAAAATAAAAAAGAAGAAGAGGAGAGAGAGAGTGATGAGGCACGCATCTCAAGGTTCAAAAGTGTGCCAAGAATGGGTTGGTTTAATGTTCAGTGCACCATAATTTTTAATTTCTTATTAAATATTTTTTTTCAAAAATTATAATCCTTTGATCGGATTAAATGGATCCTTTTGACTTAAGGTTAGTTTGGACAGAAATTTTATTATGTGCATCTATTTATATGCATTATTAGTAAAACAATGTGGTTTTACTTACAAATAGGTGCACATAATAGAATTCCTGTAGTTTGTTTCAAGAAAAAAGAGAAAGAAAATAAAAGCAAGTTTAAGTTAAGAAATAAAAGAGGAAATTATATTTAAAGTTTGAGAAAAAAAATTTTTCTGAGTGTTTGTGAAAAAATGAAATAATAAATTATTTAAAGATAATTTTACTATAATAATTCAATATAAATTTAATATTCCCTCTATTCAGAATTGAATGTCTTATTTTGATTTGCATAAATTTTAATAAAATTAATTGATTTAGTTAATTTTATACTTAACAATATCAATTCCTTAAAAAAATTTTAACTAATTTAGGAAATAAGACCTGTATTTTTTAACAATTCAAAATAGAAACATGAACATTTAATTTTGAATAGAAGAAGAATAAAGTCTAGACAGAATTTGGTGGGGGTGTGGGGTTTTATAGGGATTTTACCAGAGTGGACAGCAATCACTTTTGTTCGAAATTTTATATTAAATATATATAAATAAAATATTTAATTTTTTACTATTTAAATTTCAAATATTGATATTTAAATTTAGAAGGAGATAATATAATAATTGTTTTATGCAATTTTGAATTTTATTTTAATTTTATATTGTTTGAAATTAAATTTTTTTTTTTCAAAATAGATATACATTAGATTTGCAATATAAACTCCTTCACTAATAGTCTTCTTAATATTAAAACTTACATCGGATGATAAAGCAACTTTGTCGATTATTGAGAGGCTATAGATTCGAGTCACGTAAATGATAATTGTAATCAAAATCTTATTGAATTAGTTGGGATAAAGTAATCCACATAACTGTTCGGAAAAAAAAAAAAAAAAGAACCTCATCCACAAGTCTTATCACTAATTTTATAAGAAAGAATGATAACTTGGAAACTGTTATGAAAGTTAGATGGATCCATGATAGCTTATTAAATTAAGATGAAATATTCAATTTGAAAAATATAATTAAAAAATGATTGACATAATTTCTTTTTTTGTCATTAACTCTATCAGTGAAGGGATTTTGTTGTTAGTAAAAGAAAAACCAGTTAACTTGGAAAAAATATATAAAAAAGTTACATTAATATATAATTATTCGGAAAAACAGAATAGACATGTGATATATGGTTATTGTTTTGATATATGAAAATTATGAATTTTGAATATATATATATATATATTTTTTTTTTGAACCTACCAAAAAAATGAAGATTTACATATTCTTTTTCCTTTTATTTTATACTCTTTTTTAAAAATATTTTCTCCCCTTTTTTAACCCTCAATTAAGATCAAGAAACTTTCTTACTTAAATATAATTTGAATTCAGTTGAGCTGTCTTTAAATATTTATTTTCGTTTCTTTTGCATAATAAAACTCTCCCGATAAGCATACTTTTCTGAAAACCCTTTGAAATTTAAAGGAGACGTGAGAGAATAAAAACAGAAAAAATAAAGACCACGATGGCATAGGGACTAAGGGGGTACAGTAATGAGTACGCCAGCTGGCACTGCCAGCATCCTAGTGGTAAAGTAGGAGGAAAAAAAAAAAAAGAGAACCCAAGCAAAGACAAAGGAGAGGGTGAAGGTGCAGGGGATAAAGTGAACCCCACTATTCCTCTAGCCCGTCATTCTCATTCCGACCCACCACCAACCCATACTCGCCCTTCCTGTCCTTCAGTTCCATTCTTTTTTTAAAGTTTTTTCTTTTCATCCTCATCCTCAATTTTCACTAATATTTTTTTAATAATGTTCGGTTAATTTGCATGCGTATCAATATTTTACTATTTCAAGAAAATGATAGTGAAATTTGAATACGAGACCTATGATATGCACACATTAAGGTGTTCCCAATTTGACAACTACAATTTTGCATTTTTTTAAAATCTATTTTACTTCCCCTCACCCCCACCCAAAAAAAAAAAAAAAAATCATATTAGAACTCTTATTCTATTTGTCCGAAATTGAATGTGTCACATTTTCATTTTAAATTGTCTTGAAATGAATGTCTGATTTCCTAAATTAGTTAAATTTTTCTTAAAAAATTGATATTGACATATTGTAAAGTATAAAATTAATTAAATCAACTAATGTTCTTAAAATTTGTTCAAGTTAAAATTTGACATTCAATTAGAATGAGGGAGTAAAATAGTTCATTAATAAATAGTTAATTAATTTACAAAATGTGAAATTTAGTTATTAATATTTAAAAAATGAATACAAAATTTTATTTTAAGATTGAAGGAAAAAGTATTAAAATAAAACAAGAAAATATTCCAAAATTTGTCTTCTAAATTTCTATTCAATTTTGTTGGTAAAATTATTGGTTTGGTTCTCTAAAAAGCTAATATTTTGTGATTAATATTGTTTACCAATAATGCCATATTGGCAAAATTAGACTATTCTTTTTTCAAAAGGGCATATGATGCATATCATATACCAAAGTCATTACTTTATCCACATTTTCTATCATGATAATTTGGCAATTAATGACAAATTAAATACTAGGCTTACTACATACTGAGAGTTTTGATTTGATATATTACATGAGTTAAGAGACTTAATAATGAGAGAGAATTTTAAGCTCAAAGATAGATCGATTGGATACGGAACGCAAATATTGTTCATAACATATCATACATCGAAAGATCATGAATTAACAACACACTATACTGCTATATAAATAGTTAATACCAATTATCTCAAATACGTGACATTTTACTACCCAAATTATACAAATTCTTGCACCCACATCATACTTATATCTTTTAACATAAACATCAGAAGAGTATCTTACTCTCAAACACCAAAGACTTTAAATAATAAATGTTATTTATTAAACACCAGTATCTTACCCGCAACATCAAATAATAAATGTTAAAACCTAATGCAAATTGATTTGAAAACTTTAACTGAAAAAAATGTTGAGCAATTCATTATCTTATTCTTTGTGTGGAATTTTTATTCATATCTAATATAAAAAGTCTAATTTTGAGGACCAAAAACTCATGCTAAACACGTTTATTTAACAACACAGTAGCGAGAATACGTGTTCACTCGACGCGCGCTGTAGGAGAAAGCGGAATGAATGAGCAAAAGAGGGCGCTTTTTAAAACTGCTACTGCCATTGACAACTGGACTCTGCAGAGCCCAGCTGTGGGAATCCACGTGCTATCAATTCATTGGCTCCCATCAGTACTCGCCCTTTACAGATAGTGACTTGTCCTACTTGATGCTTCCCCGCACCGGACCAGCTTTTTATCAAGCTTGGCACGTGGGGCCTCCGTGCCTGTGGGCGGGGTTTCGCCCGCAAGGGACTTCCCCCGGAAATCAAAGCTTTTTATCAAGCTAAGCCAGTATTGGGTAACGGCTATAACATTCGATTTTTTTTCCTTTTCTTTCACTTGAATTCGGAGCCGAGTCCTACGTGTACAAGCCGACCTGTATTTCCCCAGAATGACGTGGCTGTATGGCTTCCCAGTGAAGCCAATCCAATACTGGCTATAAAACCCCACATTTCCTTACTAAGGCCCTCCACACTCACAACTCAGACTGCAGAATAGAAGCTACATTCCTCTCTCTGCAAATCTTGTTCTTCTTCTGCTTATTGTTAATGGGTTCTTTTTCGATGACAATGGTGGGTTCTTTCCTGTTTCTTGGTTTCTTTCTTGCTGCTTCAATGGTGGGTTCTGTTAGCTCAGCAGCAGCTAGATTTGATGAGCTTTTCCAGCCCAGTTGGGCAATGGACCACTTCCTCTACGAAGGAGATCTTCTCAGGATGAAGCTTGATAACTATTCCGGTATTTTTCTCTTCTCTTCATGCAGGAACTTCAAGAAATGATTTCTATCTGCAAAATCTACATTTTCTTGCTCTTTTTTTTCATGGGCTCATTCTTCTTGTGCCATTGGCTGATGTTATTGGTGGGTTGATTAGGTGCTGGATTTTCATCAAAGAACAAGTACATGTTTGGGAAAGTCACAGTGCAGATCAAGCTTGTAGAGGGTGATTCTGCTGGAACTGTTACTGCTTTCTATGTAAGTTTAGTAATATAATATCGTACTTTCTTCAAGCTTACTATATGTTATCGTCTTCATTCACACACCTGCATGAAGTAAAGCTTTGGCATCGAATCCTCTGATGTCCATTCTATGAAATTCATTAAATGCAATAATGTCACAAACTTGCAGTACTATAGCACTTGGGAATTTAATCTAGACATGATTTCAATGCTTTTCCAACTGGACATAGTCATATCTGCTCCCCTCCTCCACAACTCAGTCTCGTGAACTTGATTAATTCAGTTCAATAATTATTCTCCTTTTTTAACTTTTCCTCCCCCAACAAACTTACTAGTGCACATACTGTTTTAATCTGATTGTATTTTAAAGAAGGGTCTGAATTCATTAGTTCAAAGCTTTTGTTTACCCATGAAAAAGGCAAGATGGAGATGTTGTGTAGATTGTGATGTTGATTAATAATCTCTCTCTCTCTCTCTCTCTAATTATTGGCTTTCTTTTTCATGTGTAGATGTCATCGGAGGGTCCGAACCATCATGAGTTTGATTTTGAGTTTCTGGGCAACACTACTGGCGAACCCTATTTGGTCCAAACCAATGTGTACGTCAACGGGGTTGGCAACAGGGAACAGAGATTGAACCTCTGGTTCGATCCCACCAAGGACTTCCATTCCTATTCAATCCTCTGGACCCAGCGCCAAGTCACGTAAGCACTTCTTCTACCTTTCCTCGTGCCCCGGTTTTTTTCACCAAAAAGGAGAGGAAAGAATGGATTTTGCTTTAGTGATATGCAATCATCATGTTCTTTTCCTGATTTATGCAAAACCCAGTGACTCATTCTTGTGAATAAGTTGAAAAAATACAGAACCCAGTAAACATAGACCATTGATTCACCATTTCTTGATTTCTAAGGGAATCTACAGCAGAATTTTTTTTTGCCATGGATAATGTTTTCTTAAATTGACAAATATTTTGGACACATTAGTAAATGGAACAGTTAAAAAACAGTGATTTTGAAGATAATTGATATGTAATTTTGTTTTTTTTGGTACTTTGGTTTTTTTTCTTGCAGATTCTTAGTGGATGAGACACCAATCAGAGTTCACTCAAACCTGGAACACAAGGGTATACCATTTCCCAAGGACCAAGCCATGGGAGTGTACAGTTCAATATGGAATGCTGATGATTGGGCCACCCAAGGTGGTAGGGTCAAGACAGATTGGAGCCATGCACCTTTCATAGCCTCTTACAGGGGTTTCAAGATTGATGCCTGTGAGTGCCCGGCAACTGTGGCTGCTGCTGACAGTCTCAAGAAATGCACCAGCGCAGCCGGTGAGAAAAGGTTCTGGTGGGATGAACCCACCGTCGGAGAGCTGAGCCTCCACCAGAGCCATCAGCTTATCTGGGTCAGAGCTAATCATATGATTTATGATTACTGCCAAGACACCGCCCGGTTCCCGGCCACTCCTGTCGAGTGCCTCCACCACCGCCACTAGGGTGTTTGTTGCCGTTCGTTCTGGCTTTGGGTTCAAATCATCACTTGTAAAAATTTCACCTTCATGATGATGCTAAAGTCTCGTTAGGCATTAAGTAAAAAAAAAAAAACTCAAATGTATTTTGTAAAATATGGTATTAGATTAATTATTTAATTTTATCGTTCACCGCTAAGTTTTATTTATTTTCCACATCCCATATTTTTAATTATTGGGATTATTGTCCTTTTGAACGTATGTGTGTTATGTTAGTGTCACACACCATGCATGTCAAAAAATGCCTCTCGACATTTGGGATCTCGTTCTCCTCCATGCCAAAATATGGGGGTGTTATCGATTGTGTTTATCATCTTAAATTATTTTATAATTATTAATGTATAATAATATTATTTATTTTATTATAAAGAAAGATAAATGTAATTATGAAGAAAAGAATGATATTTTTACATAATATAACTATATTTAAAATTTTTTAATTTGTGTGAATTGACGGGTTATATTGTGGAATAAAAGTAATAACAAAGATTCCTTGATATTATTTAGAACTTAAGTGTACCAATTAACATGTAATTTTTTATTAATATTATAATTTGGCCCAAGAGAAGAAGGGAATATGACAAAGGAAATGTGAAGGTCGTGGAATAATGGAAAATGTATTAAGTCAAAGATTTAAGAGTAAATTATGTGACCAAAGGTCACGGGGTTCTGTCAGTGGGACCTTTGCAAGAAAAGGGCCACGAAAAGAGGGGACCAGTGTGACAAGGTCAAGAAGAGAGAAAGATTGTCTACGAATGGGGTCTAAGATAGTTTGGAGTCATTCCAAAATCCAAATGAGCCTATTTCAGATAAATATATTAAATTAAATTAACTACATTAGATTATTTTAGTAGTAAATAATTTCTATATCAATACAAATTTGTTAGGACTATTTTATAACTTCAGATTTTCATAATACTTGTTTTTTTTTTTGTTTGTAATTAATGAAAGAAAATTAAATACATTTACTAAAGACTAGAGAGAGAGAACCATTAAAAGACTTCTATTTTAAAACAAAAGTGCTTGTTTAATTCTATAAGCAATAGTTCAAATGACAATAGTTCGAAAACTCTTTGTTTTTCTTGATTTATGACCCGTTTCTTTTGGTTTGATTTAAAAAATAAGTATTTATTTTATCTAAAAAGTTATCGTATATTTCAGAACTTAATCTTTCATTTTTTGAAAGTTTTAATTTTTGACTTTTTTTTATTCTTAAATAATTTTCGATTGGATATTTTAATTCTTTTGGTGGAATATTTTCAAAAAAAAAATAATTATTGAATTTTGAAGTCAATAATGATCTAACTAAAATTGAAAGAGCATTATTATATTTCATCATAGTGACGACACTTTTCTTGTTCATTGAAATGTGTTCGAAAATAGGGAATTTTTTTTTGAAAAATTCAACCTAAATTATTGAGGGATGGAAAAAAAAAAAAGGATCAAAACATCAAAAAAGTGAAAGGTTGAGTCGTAAAATATATAATAATTCTTTATCTTGATAAGCTTTTAAGTGGAAAAAAAATATTATTTGTTTAGACATATACCTAAAACATAAGCTGAAAAATAAGCTAAAATTTCATTTATTTTTTAAGTTACAAAAAGTATCTTATGAAAAAACACTTAACTTTTTATTGATCACATTAACATTTTTTTTTTTCTCATTTTTCGCTTCTATTTTTTAATTTTAAAATTTTCTTCCTCTCATATTACTCATTGTTTTTTTTTCTTTCCTTAAAACTCTTTCTTTCCTTCTTTTCCTTATTTTGTTCTCTTTCTTCCTTTAAATTTAATTTAAATTTTCACTTGTTACCCAGCTTCAGCCCGCCCCCCTACCCCGGCTTCCCATGCCTGTTAACATGCTCTTTTCTCAAGTCTTTCTTTTTTTTTTTCTTCCTTTTTATGTCCTTTTGGAGCTTTTTTCCCCACTCATTAATATTTAGAAAACTTATTTTTGTTTAACTCACATGTACACCTTGATACTTTTCTGAGATAAAAATGGTCAAAAATACAAACAGCGTTATTAGTTTTTTAAGATCTTTTAAGATTAGATTGAACACCATATATTTATTTATTTATTATTTTCGATCCATCTTGAGTTCGTGATAACATGATATAAAAGTTCAATATCTAATATATTTTATTAAAAACTAATTTATATATATATATAAACTTATAATATATTATAACTTATGAAATATAATCATTTTATCAAATCTTAAAAATAAAAATAAAAATAACATTTCACAAAGAAAAAAAAAGAAGAAGTGATTTTACATCCGAACAAGTTTTGATTTTGAAAAACACTTGTAAATCACTGCATTCAAACACACAATTTAACTTATCAAAAAAAACTTTTATAAAAAGTAATACTGAAAAAACATTTTCTTTATAAGCTCATCCAAACAGGATCTTAATCAATAGAAAAGCAAGTAATTAAAATTATTTTCAATAGAAATTTGTCCAAATGACATTTAAAAAACTTTATTAAAATTGAATTTGGATGTTTTATGAGCACAAGGAACATTTAAAAAAGTTTCATAGTCCATTCATAAGGAATTGAATATTTTATTTTTAACTTGCACAAATTACAAAATAAAAAAACCGTTCGACTTTGTTAATTTAAAAAATTATGATATAAATTTATTTTTTGTAAATTTTTAAATAATTTAGAAAAATAAAACATTCAATTGTGGAAAATGTAGAATAAAAAAAAAAGGACATTCAATTTCAAATGGAATAAATATTTTTTTAAGAAAAAAAAACTTTTAAATAACTTTAATTGACATGAGAAATATTCAAATGTTCCTTCATTTTTAATTTTTTTTCTGTGCATGGATGGTCTGCTTTCAATTCACGAGCAGTGGAAACAGCTTCTGAATTCAAGGTTGGTGGAGTTTGAATGAGAGTATTAAAATGCAACCAAAGTCGTACAGAAGCAAAGCATTTGTTTTTGTGTACTGCAATAAGGACTCAATTCAAAGTTTCAAACAGCAAATATGTCGGTGGAAACCCTTTTTTTTTTCTTTTTCTTTTTCTTCTTCAATGGTAAAATTATTCTTTTGGCCATTTCCTTCAAAGTTGTTTATAAAGATGAATTTTGTCTATTAAACAATGACTCTGTTTCTTTTGCCTTGAAAAAACACTTATTTTGTTTCAATAAATACTTAAATAAAAGAATAAGACTAAAAAAAATCAACAATTCTTAAAAAAAATCGATAATTCTAAGAGTATGCAAAAATATTCAATTTTCATATTGCAAGCCCCACTTCTTAACTATTGAGTCACATCTTTGTTCAAATCACGTTCACGTACGTATTTCGATAATTCTGCTAGGGACTGAATCCATCACATAAGAATTCAAATTTATATAAATTGACTCACTACGGCTAGAGTCTACAAAAAAATCCTTAAGTTTTATATACATGTTCTCTAAAAAGATTCTTTTTAAATAGATGTTCAGACAATCGACAATATATTTAATTTATAATTTAAAAGACGAGTGTTCCAAATACTAAAATATATCAATAAAAAAAATTTAACTAAAATCTAAGGTCTCTTTTAAAGAGCCAAACTCGAAATGGAGATGTAATTATGCTCGTATTGTATATGATTCATCCTACTTTGAACTACTTAATCAAGAGTTTAGAAATGCCCACTAGGTGATGATTCCCTGGAAAAAAAGAGGCCAAAAGGAAGAAGAAAAGGGTTAATTCATCATGAGTGTGGAATCCAAATAATTAGTGCAAACACCACCACTCATACAACTATTTTCATTTCAAATCGAAATAGTTTTATTTATATTTCGAAATGTTTGGAATTAAATATTTTATTTTTATTTTAAAAGAATTTATTTTTTCTTAAATTTTGTTCAATTTAAAGTAAAAAGAAAAAACAAAGACATATTATTTTCAATAATAGGTATTGAGGTAGGGGAACAACAGAAAACCAAAGCTAATTAAGCATTATTGGCAGACTCTTAAAAATTAGAATAATGACCACAATGAGTGGACCACAACAACATTAGTCATCACTTGGGGCATCCAAATTCAAAGACAATTAAATGTTCTGATTCTCATACATCACCAATAATTCACTTTTAAGACATTCTCTATTAAGCATATCTTTATAAATTAAGTCACACCTAAGCCCTCCACTCTTTAGCTAAAGCTTAAGTTCTTCATCTCTAATGGTGTTTTTACAATTTTATAAAGGTCCTTCCTTGAATCTACACCATAAAGAGACACCAATCAAAGACACGATAGATACCATAAGTTCTCCATGATAATTTTTTTTCCCCAGATAATTTCAAATAAATGAATTCTGATATGAATTGAATTTACATGAATCTTTAGATTTTAATTTTTTGATGTTATAATTGAATTAGAACCACAACATCAATAACAAAATTCTCATTCATTACAATTTTTTTTCTTTTTTAATGTTGCATTAGAAATAAGATAAAAAATAAAAAAGAAAGGAGTTTAGTGATTTACCTTCATCATGACTCATTCTTAATGATCTTCTATTATTAATTTAGTGCCTACTAATAATGGATGTGCTTTACTTTAAGCATTTCCCCTTTTTCTTTTGATTTATGTAGGGAATGATAAATAAAGAGCCACAAAACATTTGGTATTCTAGGAGTGGTTCTTGATATCTATCACCACTTAGCCGAATGTTGTTCTAATTTATAAAATGATAATGATGACACTTTGATCTGATTGAGGTGGAGATTGGAATTTGTATATGAATTACCACTCAATGCAATGAACTTAATCTCATATTCAATATAAAGAAATTGTTAAATTATAAGATACAAAGTGATCACTTAAACTTCGATTCAACAATGTTTATCATTTTCCTTAATTTGAATATATGACTTTTCAATTATAAATGAATTGCCTTATCACCTAAATAAATTTCTCTTTTATTTATCAAAAGAAGAAAGAAAGAAAAAAGGGTTTGATGATCCTCATGATGAGCCAAGGATTAATAATAATAATATTAATAAGTGCCTCCTCCGAAACAGCTGGAACCAATTCAAGAGCAAATGTGCTCAAGAACTAACAAAATATATGGACCCCTTTGATTTTTCAATAGCTTGTGGAGCCCTCTGTCCTATTTTATTTTGTCCTTCATGCCTTAAACCACAAGGCGTGGACAATGGTTTTCTTTGAATATGTTCTTATGTTTATAGCAATTATTGTAGAGCAAAGCTCCAATAGGAGAGGAGGAGAAGATGAATTGGACCAAAAGGACAAAAGGGTTAGAAACATGACAAGCTAGGAAGAGGAGGTGAGATGGATCGATTGTTTTCTCAAGAGGATGGGTAGGATTTGGACCACAATGGATAAAATTCAAGTGATGGATTGGATAAGAATTTGGGGAAGAATTGACATGAGATTCCAATTGTACAATATGGGGAAAAGAGAGAGGTTAATTTGAGGTATGATTTTTCTTCATGGCTTTCGGTGATGATCATCACAGCACAAGGGCCAAAATTGTACTATTAGACACTCTTGAACTTTTGGTCAAGCGAATATGTTGTTATGTATCTAACTTTGCATTTTTTATCTTTGTAAGATTAATTTGAAATGTAACGTGTGTATATATATAAGGTAATGCTATAGAGTGTTACGTTGCACACCTTACAGAGTGCTCCATTTAAGTTTCAAATATTTTTTATAAATTTAATCCTAAAAGGATAAATTAAACCCTAAAGATATTTGATTAAATTTTATTTTACTTTTTAAAAATAAAATACAGTTGATTGTTAACTTTGTTTGTTAGAGATTTAATTGAAGCACTTTATAAAGTGTGCTCTGTAGCACTCTATATCATTTCAGTATAAATATATATATAAATATATATATATATATATATATATATATCTATATATATATATATAATTCTGATATGGACCTGATTCATGTCACCACACTGGAGCTTATGGTTCATATCAAGTTAAAGGGTATTATTATTATTTTTTTTATCACACGTGGGGCTAGTACTTGTAAGAAATATTTGTAACTAAATATTTATTGATTAATAACTTTATCCAATTGTTAGATTTAATTTTTTTAAAAAACTTATTTTAACTTGTAAAATGATTAAACTATAGTCCAATTAAATGTTTAAGTAGTTCTTTTGTGAGTTGACAGATTACAGGATATTGAATTAATTAGTTAAAATTGTTTGATGTTTGTGTTTTATTGTTAAGTTGTTTAAATATAAATTTTGCGATCAAATTAAAAACAAAAATACACCATAAATATAAGTCAAAAAACAAAATACAAAAAGAAAGGAAAAAAGACTCCTATTGAATTTTTGATTGATTGAAGATTTTTAAATAATTTGGTAATTGCGAAAACCGTGCCTATAAAAAGAGACCCTTTTGTTTTTCCAAGAAAATAAAAATTTTAACCAAACTTATTAGAGATTCTTGAACTTATGGTCAAGCAAAGATGTCATATAAAAAAAAAACTTTGTACTTCTTATCTCTGTAAGATTAATTTGAAATGTAATAAAAAAAATATATATAACTTATAGTCAAGCAAAGTTGTCATATATCTAACTTTGTACTTCTTATCTTTGTAAGATTAATTTGCAATGTAATAAAAAAAAAATATATATTTATATACACGAAACTTTTGTTGTGTGCTATGTGACGATATCGAAACGATGTCGTTTTGATTGCGAAAAAAAATTTGCATTTCAAAAAACGACATCATTTCGGGTTTGTCGTACAGTGCAACAATGCACACACAAGAAAGATTATATAAATAAATAAATAAATAAATAAATATAAATATATATATTTATATACATATGTGAAAATTTTTGACATGAACCTCATTTATGTCACCCCAAAAAAACTTTGTAGTCTATATTAAGTTAAAAGGCATTATTTATTTTTTTATCACATATGGAACCTAGTACCTGTAAGAAAAATTTGTGATGTGACTCAATGTGAGTCACATGGTCTAATGGATCGAATCTATAACAAAATTTTCCTCTCTATATATACATGAATACTTCTGTGTACTACGTAACACACAAATTCATGCGCTATTGACGAAAAAAGAGCGGCAATCTTCTGTGACGTCGGTTTTTTCAATCTGTATACATCACAGTGTCTCAACTTTCTCTTTATAGATTGAAAAAACTGATGTCGCAGAAGATTGTTACTACTTTTTCTATCAGTAACACGAATTTATGTGTTACGTATCATATAAAAATATACATATAAATATATATATATATATATATATATATATATATATATATAGAGGAATGATAATGTGTGTTTGACCGTGCACACTAATGAGTACAGTAGTTAGTCAACTAACGATAAACTAAATCCTA
>JAOXNR010053089.1:0-14955 GCA_028571225.1 Parsonsia alboflavescens
TTTTCGCTTGATTTTAATTTTCGTCTTCTAACTACTTGTGTTGAAGTTTGATTAGAAGGAAAATTAGATCAGGTTTTTTTTCGTTTCTTGTTTTGCAAGTTTCTGAACAAGAACGAATTTTCAGATTCTGTTTCCGACTGCATCAAGAGATTAATAAACTTCTGAATATATAAATAAAGGATAATGTTATAAAGTGTATTAGTATACTCTGTATAGAGTGCACAGTTAATTTTTCAACCAATCAAAGTTAAAAGATAACATTTGATTTTATTATACTTTAAAAAGGATAAACTAAACCAAACCCTAGGGGTACTATTATTTTATATATTTTATCTCATATTTTTATATTATTATTGTACTAAGGAGTGGAATGGAACCAAAATAAATTTTATACAAATTTAATCTAATTCATTTTTAAAAAGAAAAAAGATTATTATTAAAATAATTATTCAGATAAAACTTCATATAATTCATGAAATGATATTTTGTATGCATACACATAAAACTTCAAAAAATAAAGAAAGAGAGAAAGAGAGAAAGAGAGAAAGAGAGAAAGAGAAGGGTAAGATAGTAATCTCATTGAATGTAAATGCTGAATATGTCCAAATTTGAAAGGGAAAAAAAAATTGATGCTATACTTTCTTCCCCTTAATACTTTCTCTTTCTTTCATACAACTCTAAATAATGAGATTGTTAGAAGAATTTTGAAGAAAAAAATTATGTTAATTCTAAGCGATGGGAGAAACAGGTATGACCCGAATGATCTGACCCAAACGGGCCCAAATCCCGACCCAAATACTAAAAGGTCCAAATCACAAGTCAAAAAAAAAAAGTGGGCAGTGACCTCTACCCACCGATCTCTTAGGTCACCGACCTCAAAATGAGCTTAGGAGAGGTCTCATCGGATTATGACCTTCAACTCGGTGAACTCCAATCCATCTCATACATCTTCTATGCCACGACTAAATGTCTGCGACTCTTAACATACTCTATGAATTTGTAAATCACTCATCGCGATCTTCTGAATGGGATAGTCAAGACCTTCAGCATTCACAAGTAGGTCACGAAGTTGGTTTGAAGGTAGTTAACGAGCTTGTAGCTCTCGACTGGAGGCTTGCATGGCAAGATATCCCAACTTAGGGAAAATTGGGATACGATACGATCTCACAATTATCCTAATTGCTTACTTTCACTTAATTGAAGATTCATGATTAATGAGGTAACCTATTATTCAATATATATTATCAAGACACATACTATTGACGAACAAATTGTGCTAATTTACTCAAAGATTATTCTCTCAGAATACTGACTTAGGCATCGGAGTTATCCTCATTACACTCCAGTGACCTAATCTTTTTCCCTTTAGGTTGCAGTTATATATGCCATCACAGTTCGGTGTGACCTAGAGATCGTTTTCGAGCTCTATCATTTCTGACGCCATCTGTGGGAAAGAAAATTCTAAGCCTCACTTTCTTCCATATGCACAAAACAAAAACAAACAAGAACTGAGATGACTCGATCACAACCAACTAAAATATTCATCCACCACGTAGTGGCAGACCACCTAGCAGAACACAATTTGTAGTGTCCGAAGTCCCTATCCCACTGGAAGATAATAACAATAATGTAGGGTTGGTTGATCAACAAGAACAGTTGGGACCGACACAATCCGGACCGTCTCGGAGGGTCTTGGTGAACCACCCACCCATGAGTGAAACGAGATCAGAGACACCCCGACTAGAACAACAATGGTAATAACCCCAGACCATAGAGATCAGGGGGGAAGTCGGGTGTCAGTTCTAGCCGACCTTTAAGAACTCATGGTGGCTACCCTAGAAGGAATCTCGGGTAGAAGAGATTACATGTCCATGGGGCGTACCCCTGTTCCATCTCAGAGAGAAACATAACACCCCGAGATCAAGGGGGTTGAACACAGCCTGGTCAACCCCTACCTTCAGAAACAAGAAACAACCTCTAAACCAATGTGGAAGGTCGGGACATAGGTCGAGCACAGGAAGGATCACATGGCGAAAGAGTCCCACCTGTGGTTGACTTGAGAGAAACCCTGCATAATGGAAGGGGTTATGACCTGAGGGATAGACTCAACCAAGCTGCCATTTCCCGAGGTCAACAACAAGACGCAAGTCCTGATGAGCAGGGAATCTCGCGGAGAACTCCTCCGGGAGGGAGGATACCTCCTTGATGTAGCTTGATTGAAAGGATAGGCAGCGACACTCGAGAGGTAGCCCCGAATCCATTAAGGAGACTAACTCTCCCAGCAAACTAGGAGGGAAATGGGAATCAGGAGATACAGAGTAGTGTGGACCTATCGGAACCTTCACCAATTGTCCACAGTATGAGAACTGCTCGAATGCCACCAGGATTCATAAACACCACAAGTCGAGGTGAAGTATGATGGCACAGGGGAACCTCTACAATATATAGATGAATGCGTTTCCTACATGGAAATGTTCGAGTACCCTGATAATGTTAAATGCCGAGCTTTCCGGTTCATGCTGACCAAGAAAGCACAATCCTAGTTCAAGGGAATTCCAGAGGCAAGTATCTTGAGATAGACACAATTGAAGGAGCTGTTCCTAAAGAACTATCACAGCAGCAACAGGTGAGAAAAAGACATCAATGATTTGTTTAATATCGAATAGAAATTTTGTGAAAGCACTAGAAGCTATTACGGTGGTTTTAAAGACGAAGGAGTGGAAATTGAGTAGAAAAACGATGCTAGCTATATCACTATCTTCAAACAAGGACTGCAAGGGGGGTATGTAGCTCTTAGGCTGGCAGAAAAGCCAGTGAAGACCATCAAGGAGCTACATACACTCCTTGAAAAGTTGAAAAGAGCTGAAGAAATGGCAATCCAAAAAGAGATTCCTGGATTCGCCTCGACTATTGAGAAAGAGACCAAGGAGCGACCAAGAAGCCCACAGTCATCAAAGTGAGATAGGAAGGATCCTTATTTGAAAGGAGGACCTTCGGATAAGAAGAGAAAGACAATTCCTGACCTAGTGACAACTCCCCAGACGACCTCGAGGGAAGAAATTCTAGTGCTCATGGAAAAGAAGGGTCGGCTAAAACCACCTAGACCTCTCAAAACTCCTTTGGTCAAGAGAGACATGGCGAAGTTCTGCCACTACCACAAGGATCATGGCTATCTCATAGAGGACTGCTTTGACCTTAAGAGAGAAATTGAGAGGTTGGTAAATGAGGGCCATTTACAAGAATTCTTGGCTAGGAATAAGGGTCTTGCAAATCCACCCCCTGTAGCTGCACACAACCAACAAACTCCTGTTGGAGAGATAAACGCCATTGAAAGGAGGTTAAAGAGAGCAAGAGGAGGAGACTCAAATCCCCTACAATGTCATTCTAGATTGGGGATTTCTTGGTACGTAAGACATTGGTTAACGTTGGAAGCGCAATAAATGTCTTGTATAAAAAGGCTTTTGATCAAATCGGGATAGATAAGAGCTTGCCGATAAAGTCAGACACTGCCCTGACTAACTTTAATGGTGGCATGACCTATGCAAAGGTTATTATATGGGTTCCAACTACGTTCTATGTGGATTGCATGAGGGTCACAAAGGTCATGGACTGGCTGGTGGTGGATGGACCCAGAACTTACAATGCAATTCTAGGAAGGAGAGGGATCATGGACCTGAAAGCTGAGATCTCTTTACTGAGCCAATGCAAGAGGATCCAGGTTGGAGAAAACTTAATCATTCTAGAAGGAGATAGACAAACAGTTGCAGAATGCTACCTCACTAAAGGGAGCACTGAGACCTTGGCAATGTCCGAGTAGGAAGATTTCATCGACCTTCCTAAGGGGAATGATGAATTCAGAATCAAGGCTGCCAGTAAAGGAGTAAAAGGTTTTCTCAACTTGGAGTTCCCTAAGAAAGTTATAAAGTTAAGCAAACTTCTACCTTCTAAAATTAAGGGGAAGCTCGTCGAATCCCTTCAAGCATACTTGAAAGTCTTTGCTTGGTGATCTGCTGACCTCGAAGGAATTGATAGAGGGATAGCAGAGCACAAGGTCGAGCTTAGACCAGGAGGCAAACTAATAAACCCGAAGAAAAGAACTTTCACCCCAAAACGAAATAAAGTCATAGCTTGAAAAGTCCAAGATCTTCTTGACGTTGGGATTTTGAAAGAGGTCGTGTACCTAAAATGGCTCAACAATCTAGTGGTTGTGTTGAAAAAGAAGGGAAGTGGAGGATGTGTGTGGATTTCACCACACTGAATAAATATTGTTAGAAGGACTCATACTCACTCTTGAGCATTGATCAAATGGCAGACTCAATAGCTGGTTACCAATGGTTTTGTTTTTTGGATGCCTACAAGGAGTACCATCAAATTCCAATGGCATTGGAAGACATGGAGAAGACTAGAACGCAGTGTTCCGATATGCAAAATTTGGTTTTGCAGGGGTAAAGAAATTAGGGTTTTTAGACTTCTTGGGATGACAGAGAGAGTAGAGAGAGAACCCTTTCAGCCATGGAAAATACCTTAAGTTCCAGTTTCTTGCTCATAAATATTTCCAGTTCTTTATCTTTACCTAAGCGTTCTTTACATTCAGCAAATATTGGTAATCTTGCAGAGTTTACTACTATTCCTGAGTCAGCTTCAGTTGAGGAAGTAGTTCCTCCTCTGATGAGTCCTTATAACATGTACAAAAAGAGAGGATCTTTTCCTCCAGGCATAAAATCCATCCGGCAACTACTCAAGGCAACCACTCCAAGGACGAAAGAATATGTCCAGTCACCCAAGCTAGACCAATGTGACATTCCTTACTCCTCGAAGGAACAATATGTTACCTTTAACATACTGCTAGAAATGGTGGCACAATAGAGAGCCTAAGGTTACACACCTTCACATCGGTGGTGTCAGACTTGTTCTAACTAATGGCGATAGGAAGGGCCACCCAGTTACTACTCGAATTGCACTCCTCGACTCAAGACTACTGAATTATGAGCAGGCAGTCATTAGCACAATCATTACTACGCTCAACTTGAGAAGTGTTGTCCTAACACTATTTCCAAACTATGCCACACTTCTCTAAGACCCGAATCTGTACACAGCCTTGAAGGTCCAGCTTCAGCTTACAGGCACATCCCTCATTCCCACCTTAATGATAGCTATCCCTGCATCACAAAATGGTGTACAGGCTCTAGAACCATGCCCTTGATCTACAAAACGGCGGTTCTCCAGAAGCCTTGATGATCTTGGTTGACTCTACTACGGAGGTTCAAACCTTGGTTGAAATTCCAAGGCAGATCAAGAGAGAAGATCTCCAAAGACCCATGCTCGTTGACTGGATTACCAATTACGAGAATCTACACCGACAAGAAGAACTAGTCCAAGCCACATTTTCAGCCTTTCGAAGGCTACCTGACGGACTGGTCCAAATGTCTTTCAGGATTCCTCCAAAAGAAGAATCCAGGCAGATCGTTACCTAGCTGATGCTCAAGCCATATGATACGGCAGATCTAAGCATGCAAAAGAGGGTACCAGTATCCTCCTTCGACCATTTAGTAGAGCCCAGCTATACATCCCGTGTCAATGGTCATTTTTTATTTGATATCCCTGGATCAGGACTTTGTGATCCAGAATGCTCATGTGTTGAGGACTCAGCTGATGATGATGCAAATGAAGCTCTCTGGAAATGTTCATACGAATGCTACCATGAAGATGATGATGAAGATAAGGCCCAGACAATACCAGTCCAGAAGCCTTTCAAGGATCTGAAGGACTTTTACCGGCCTTTCCCTAAGACGTCAACCACATTGCCAATGAACAACTAGAGCCCTAATTCCATTCTACCGTGCATAAAGAAAATTCTGAAGAAGAACACGATGGATTACTGTGAGCCCTCTCCTTACTGCATGCAGGCAGAGAAGCTCATTCTAAATGGGCCAGCACCGATTCCATGCATGATGAACCAGCCCACGACGAGTTCATGCTCATCTACTTTTCCACCTCTCGACAGAAAGGTAAGCAAGGCCGAAAGAAGGGCATCCACGCCCTATGTCACTCAGAAGGCAGTAGACGAGTATGGGAGACAGGTTCCTCTAAGTCAAGTAGTTGAAGTTCTCAATTGGCAGACAGACAACGTGATGGCCCAAAACCACATGCTTGCAAGAATTTATGACCGAGTCAATTAGGTCGAAAAGAAGATTGACTACATCGAAAAACGGTACAAAGAAATGCTGGACAGATACAACATTTTGGAGCATGATCTTAAGTCAATGAATAGCTCTGGAACCAGCTACTGCACCGAGTTCAAAGAGAAGCACCAGAAGATTTGTGACTTGAAAAGATAGATTGAAAAATATGAAAGGTAGAAGTCCCAATCCGCTCCTGTTCCACTATCCCCATCTTAGGGGTTTTCAATGTTTGGCTTTCCCAACAACCCGCCAACTTTCCATATGTCGACTCCGCTTTTCTGCGGACCACTTAGCCCTGCTCGACCCTGAGCCGAGAGGATTCCCGACTAAAGTATACCTGATTGTAACTTTTGGGCAAAATGGGCCAAAGAGCTTCCTTATGTTCATCCGACACCTGGAAAGAAGCATCCTTATGTTCCTCAGTCAGAAGCTTTTAGATCTGAGACATATGGGCATACTCAAGTAGAAAAGGCGAAAGCACCAGTCCAGCCAGTTGACAACCAGTATGTGTACTCAAAGGAAGAACCCAGAGCTCCCGTTCAACAAGAACCTATTCCGTCAAGACAGCCTGATCCTGTTCTGACAAATCCTTCCCAACAACTGGTGGTGTCTTTCCAGAAAAATCAAGTTGATGACGATCAAACATCTTCTAGCGGTTCAAATGAAGATTTAATGTCAACAACATCGTCCGAAAGCATTTTTGAGTGCACAGAGTACGGAGACGAAAAAATGGATGTCATAAGGATTCTCATTACTACTCCAGGTCCCTCAGGATCAACTACTTACACTGGGTTTGAAGAAGAAGCAGAAGATGAATCCATGACAAATCAACAACCTCCACCTCCACAACCAGCTCCTCCAAGAAAATCGTCGACAACAACTTGTTTCACTTTCGATGATATTCCTATTAGCAGAAGGCGAGAAAGGTTCCAGGAATTGTATGCATGGGTCAATACCCAGTTATTGAAAGGACTACCTCTGAACAATATTTTTTTTGAATTTTTTAGTCATTTGGTTGCTAATTTACATGATTGGTTTATATCATTAGATGCTTATGAGAGAGATGAATTACTTACAGGTTCTTTAGTACATGGATTAATGTGATTTTTAAAGAATTTGTAGGTGATTACTCTCTGGAGATTAAGCAGGTGAGACAAGACTTTTTCAAAATGAAGTGTTGTTCTCTGAGGGCCAAAGATATCAATCGACACTACAAAAGGATGATGGAGATCTATTATCGCTTTGGTGGTATGAGAGATCCAAATCTCAGGTAGGTGTACATTTCCTCACTTCCAGAAGAGATCCAGCCAGAAATAAACAAAATGGTCGAGCTCTCTGGAAACACTTTGGCAAATCTCGGACTTGCATAAATCCACCAAGCCATGTTCACTTATTTAGACAAACTCTGTGAAAGAAGAAAGGTTGTTGAAAACTTTTTTCATGGAAAAAAGAAGCTTGAAAAGATCTGCAATAGAAATTACGAGATGGGCTGTTCAAAACCAAAGAAGTGCAGCTACAAGAAGGTGCAGAAATTTGCCTTCAAGAAAAAGTATAAATCAAAGAAAAATCTCAAATACTTCCGGTGGATGGCCTCTAACAAATCCAAGTCAGATAGGTGCTTCTTCTGCAAAAAGAAAGGACACTTTGCAAAAAGCTGTTCAAACAAGAAGGCCAAAGCTTCAATGCTTGTTACCCAACTGATGGTTGATCATCCAGAATCGGACATTGAATCAATGTTCTCAAAGCAAAGTCATCTAGATCAGGACATAGCCTTTGCCATCAAAGTTATAGATTCCTAATTTGAAGCATCAAAAAATGATTCTGAAGAGGAATCACCAGATATTTCTTCTCTTACTAACATTCATCCTCCTCCTGTGCAGGTTCCTCTATTAATGTCTAAATGTGCTCAGCCAGTTAAAGCCATTGGATTCTTAGAAACAGGTGCCATGAAAACAATGGTGAATCCAGACATTCTACCAGCAGAATACCGGATTAACATAGATGCCCAGTTTCAAGCAATTAACAGAGAAATCTTTGAGGCCAATCTTATTTCCAAACACCCGGTGGAAATAAAATTCTTTCCCGATTGCATCATTTGGGTAAAAGTTTTTGGAAATAGACTTCATGGTAAGGATGTTCTTATCGGATGGGACACTTATGCCTAGATCGAGAGACTAAGGGTTCTTCCCCATGGAATCCGATGTAAACATCAGTTTCAGCCCTTTACTCCTATTACAAATATGTTGGCTATTTTTGATACTATTGAAAAATTTAAATCCATAGCTAACATGTTGAAAGAATTTTGTGCTAATTCTCATGCGGACTTTAAGCATAAAAACCGGCTTTGGAAAAATGAAGAGTTCTTTGTTAAGCTCCATTTCAAGCTTAATGGGGACATTAATCCTACCAAAGCAACACATCTCAGGATGACTCCAGATGATCTTAAACTTGCTCAGGAAGAATGTGCAAAACTGTTGCAGCATGGACTAATCGAGCCAACTGATTCATTTTGGGCTTGTCAAGCTTTTTCTGTGAACAAAAGAAGTAAGCAAGTCGGAGGTAAGAAAAGGTTACTCATCGACTTCAAACCTTTAAACCAGTTTTTAAAAGATGATAAATTTCCGCTCCCAAGAATTCAAAACCTTTTTACTCATTTGGCGGGAGCAAAAATATTTTCAAAGTTTGACTTAAAAGTTGGTTTTTGGCAATTAGGAATTGCACCTGAAGATTGTTACAAAACTGCGTTTTGCATTCCTAATGCACAGTATCAATGGAAGGTGATGCCATTCGGTTTAAAAGTTTCCCCTTCAATCTTTCAAAAATCCATTACAAAAATTTTCCAGCCCATTTTGCATAGTTCCTTGGTTTACATTGATGATATCCTTCGCTTTTCTAAGGACGATGAAGCCCATTTGTCATTGTTAGAATAGTTCTTTGACATCTTCAAAACTCAATGTATCATGATATCGGAAAAGAAAAGTTTCATCGGCCTTCAAAAAGTCGAATACCTTGGTATGAGAATTACTGACGGCAAAATCTAACCAGGTCCTCACCTTGTTGAAACCTTGCCCTCATTTCCTGATGAAAATCTGTTTGTAAAAGAAATCCAGCAATTCCTTGGCATCACAACTACATCAAAACCTTAATTCCTAACTCCACTAAATATACCAGTCAGTTATCCAAACTTCCGAAAAAGAAACCACCTCCATTTAGTCATGAACAAACCCTAGCCATCTAAGCCCTCAGACAAATGTGTCAGAAACCTCTTCCATTTCATATTCCTTCCACAGATCACAGGATGAGTTCTGGGGAGCAATCGTCATTGAAGTGCTTAACAGTTAGAAACATTATTGCGGTCATGCCAGCGGCCAGTTCAAGGATGCAGAGAAACACGATCACAGCACTATCAAGGACATTCTAGTAGTCAAGAATGGGATTAGAAAGTTCAATTTTCACCTAATTAGCCATGAGTTCACCGTACAAATGGATAATTCCTTTTTCCTAAAGATCATGAATTCAGAAACAAAGTCATTCCTGAACCTCAACTTCTTCGCCTGAAAGATTGGTTCTCCAAATACCAGTTCCAAGTTCAACATATCAGAGGATAGTCCAATATCCTAACTGAATTACTATCCAGACCAAAAAGGAAACCTTTGCCTAACCTATTTTTTGGAAGCCTACCAAAACCTATACCCTTCATCTTCACTATCCTAGAATTTTACCCACCTGAACTATCCCATTGTGAAACAATTGACCAAGTCAAAACCTATGCTCGAAAGATCGTATTTAAACATCAAGCCTTACCATGTCGAGAACAACACTGGTTCCATGATGTGTCCCTTGACCCAGATCAGCCCTTTAGCAATATTATGCATTTTTCTCATATAGGTCCATGTTTGAAGATGAATTTCGATATCCGTGGACATTAGCAATTTTATGCTATTTTGCCAAAGAGATCGAGATAAACCAGTTCAAGATCTTCTTTGCCAATCCAAATCAATTTGCTAATACATTGTTATGGAATTATTTTACTAATTCAGTCCTCTTAGGATTGGTATGAAGACTGTTGCCAGAAGCTTCACAATGATCCAGGAAAGACATATCAGGTGTACATTGTATACTTAGATTATCATATGGCAAAACATATGGATTTCTAGAATACATATTACAAGCCGATGGCCTCTCCCACGTTCAGCAAATGGATCTTGACTGAAGAACCCTTGTCCCAACCGTCCATGAACCAGCTCGGATGAACTTCTTGTCTACTTAAAATCCAAGAATGCTTCTCCAAAAGAATCACCAAGTTACAATTCAAATTATGCAAATACCTTTCAAGAAGACAGTCAGCTTGAAGAAGATATTGCTTGGGATGGGTACCCGTCGCATTGGGAAGTTCCACTCTCAGAGGCTTACCAGTGGTATCATTGGGCACAAAAGCTTAGTCAAGAAAAGGCCCCTCCTTCATTCAGCAAATCGGCAGCTTCAACTTCACACATGGAGTCATAGTCATCACCAACAATTCGGCCACTCCACAAAGATGAGATTCGGTCATCTCACAAGAAAGGAAGGAATCTCTACAACCACAAGCAAAAGGAATCTCTGTTACTTGCAATCAGCCACGCACGAAATCAGCAACCAGGAAACCTTGTCATCTTCAAGTAAAAGAAACCGGGGGAAAAGCATATTACCACTTGAAGACACCTTTTCATTTGGTTTGTGTCTCCTATTTTGTCTTTTATCTCCATCATGAAATTAGGTGTCTTTCAGCCCTTCCATGCAGCACAATTGATAGCCAAGTCATCAGGCCATGCAAGATTCGACAGTCATAAGAAGAAGGCACTACCTTTGTCTTTTAATTATTGTATCTTGTAATTTTGTTTTGTCCCGTTATCCTTCATGTGATTGTTGTCTTTATTTTAAATTACGAATCTTGTTCTTTTCCTAGACTATTAATCTTGTCTTGATTCTAGAATAGGAATGTTGTCTTGTATTGTTCTTGAAATAAGCAACTTGTCTTAGAAGCTAGAAGAATCTTCCACTCTTATAAGTTGGTCTGAAATTCTAGCAGAAAATTCAGACTAGTTTGAGTTGATTTCCTAGTTTTTGATTAGTTTCTTATTGAGTCTTCTGTAAGTGTTCCTACAGTGTATAACCAAGTCTCTTGTAAAGTATTTCATATGAATAGAATGATAAGTGTTTTCTTCAAGATGGTGTTCTAAGTCTTTCTTTCTCTCTAGAAATCTTTTTGAATTCATAAAGAAATCTATGTCTCAACCGGTATTCCCCAGTTATAAGTGAACTATGATGGCAATGTTAGTAGGTGTAGACATTATGCTTGAACAGTGAGTTAGAGGAAAAGAGTACCCGCTTGCGAGGGATTGCTATAAGGGAAGATGTACTCGGGATAAATTGTGTCAGGGTAGTGCTCATTCATTACTTTGGTTGGGACTTACTATTATACCAAAATGCAATTTGGCTCAAAGAATGCGGGTGCAGAATTTCCATGAGTCATGCACAAGGTCTTCAAAAAGTAGCTCAGCAGGAACATTGAGGTCTATGTAAATGACATTGTAATCAAGTCCAAAACCTCAGAAGACTTCATCAAAGATATAAGGGAGACTTTCTAGAAGTCGAAAGCTGCCTATATGAAGCTCAACCCTGAAACTCGTATCTTTGGGGTTTCAGCAGGAAAATTCCTGGGTTTCATGATTTCGGAACGAGGCATTGATGCTAAGCCTGATTAATAAAAGAGCTCCTAGACATGGAACCTCCCAGGAGCATCAAGGAAGTTTAGAGTTTAACAGGGAAAATGACAACTTTGGGATGCTTCATCAGTAAGATGGTTGACAAAGGAGAAGGGTTTTATGATGTTCTGAAAAAGCCAAAAGATTTCCAGTGGACAGGGGATTGTCAGATAACTTTTGGGAGACTGAAGGAATTTCTGGGAAAATCCCCACAACTTGTCTCTGTGAGGTCGGGATAGGTAATTTTGATGTACTTAACTGTGATAGAGAAGGCAGTCAGCTCGGTGCTGCTAGTAGAAAGGTCAAGTTTACAATTTCTAGTGTATTATGTAAGTCGTTTGCTCCGAGGTCCTGAAATTAGATATTCAGACCTCGAGAAATTCTACCTGATCATTATTACTTGAAGGAAGCTGAAGCCTTGTTTTGAAACTTACCCGATAAGAGTACTAATCAATCTGCCACTAAAACAAGCCCTGGTGAAAACCCAAGCTATTAGGCAGGATAATGAAGTGGTCGCTTGAACTCTCAGATATCAGATTGAATTTGAGCCATGGAAAGTTATCAAAGCTCAAGCTCTCTCAGACTTTGTAGAAGAATGCACCAGAGTTCCATTGGAGCTCATGAGCACTTGTGAAATTAATATTTGGACCATGTACATAGATGGTTCCAATGAAAAGGAAAATCCAGGTGCAGGAATTGTATTGATCAGCCCTATGGGAGTGAGAATCCTTTACTATGTGAAGTACAACTTCCCAACCTCGAATAATGAACCCGAATACGAAGCTCTCTTAGCAAGTCTAAGACTCATAAGAGCTTTAAAAGTGCAAAAATTACATGGCAAAACCGATTCACAATTTATAGCCAGCCAGGTCCCTAGAGAATACGAAGCTAGGGAAGAAAATATGATTAAATATCTCAAACGACTAAGAGATATAACATGAAAACTCGAGTATTTCCTTATTGAGCAAATACCTAGAGAGCCAAATTCAGAAGCAGATGCATTATCAAAAGTCTGCCAAGAGCTTGCGAGGACAGAAATCGAGCTATTGGTGGAATAGGTATACTTTCCCAACATAAACCAAGAGGAGAACTTGGCCATAGAGGATCAGGTCGATCGGAGATACCCAATATACAAATTCCTTAAAGATGGCGACCTTCCACAGGATGCTAAAGAAGCTCGCCAAATACGAAAATGGGAACCTCGTTATGTCTTGATTAGAGATGCTGAGGTGTGCAGGCGGTCGTATACGTAGCCATTACTCAAATGCTTGAGCAAGGGAGAAAGAGAGTATGTCATTGAAGAGGTACATATTGGAATATGTGGATCACACATAGGAGCCAAAACCATTGCAAAGAAGATACTAAGGATGGGTATTACTGGCCTTCGATGATTTCAGATATTGAAAAGATCATATGAAAATGCACAAGCTACTAATTGCATGGAAATAGGTTGCATATACCTCCAGCAAAGTATATATCCATCAGCACGTCGGTTCCATTTGACATTTGGGGCATCGACATACTAGGACCTTTCCCAAAAAAAGTGAGGGGTGTCCAATTACGGATTGTGGCAGTAGAATACTTCACCAGATGGATTGAAGCAGAACCATTGGCAAAAATTTCCTTGCCAAAGGTACAGTCCTTCGTATGGAGAAATATTGTATGCAAGTTCGGGGTTCCCCGAGCCATCATCTCAAATAATGGAAGGCAGTTTATAGGCGACCAATTTAAGACTTTCTGTGAAAACTTAAACATAGAAGAGAGGTTGACTTTCGTAGCCCATCCTCAAGCAAATGGACTGGCTGAGGTCACAAACAGAACCATTCTGGAAGGTCTCAAGAAAAGGCTTACTGAGTTCGAGAAGGAAGGTCGTAAACCTTCCTAGCCAGAAGAAATTCCAAGTATCCTATGGGCATATACAACCACACCTAGGAAAGCAATTGGAGAAACACCATTTAGTCTATGTTTTGATGTAGAAGCTGTAATGCCAGTCATGGTTGTCAAAATCGAGTGTCAACTCGTAAAGTCTCACGATTTTAGGGTGTATAAACTTGTAAAATAGGATCAAAATAGGAAAAATAGGTAAAATTGGTCAACTCGAGAGTCAACTCAATGAAATCGACCGAGTTTGACTGAGTTGATCTAGTTCACTATTTCCTCCAAATTCCTATATGAAATTAAAATACTCAATTAGATGCCCGTACTTGATTTAAATTTTAATTAAACAGCAGAAAAGGGATTTAAGGCCATTTTTAACATTCCTCTTCAGCTCTGTAAAATTGTAAATCAGGTTCTTCTTCCTCATCTTTGTGATGCCGGCGCCGCTATTCTTCTTCCTTATCTCTATGAGTTTGTGACATCACTGTTCTTCTTCCTCGTGTCTGTACCGCTGACTGCCGACTACCGAGCTGCTGACTTCTAGGAAGATTGGAGCAGTTGGTGCATAGCAATCAAGGGTCTTCCATTGGAGCTTCATTTCACCTCCTAAAAACATGGTTTAATCTCTCCATATGTGAGTGATTCTTCCATGTTAGGGTTTTAATGCAATGTTATTTAAAGACAAAATCCATGAATGTGCGCTGAATAATATTTTAAAGCTTCAATTCGAATTCATGATTTTGAAGGAACGGTCGGTGCTATGCTCTATTCTTGGCTTTATAGAATTGATTTGTTTTCATGGCTGGGTTTCAATTTTCATTTTATTTTCTATGAGTTAATTGTGTAATTTACATGGGTTTTGGATTTGTGTTTGAATGGAGATGAGGTCTTATTCTTTTCTTGAGGTGTTGGAGGTTGCAGGGGATTGATTTTGAATTTCTTGTCTGGTTTAGAGTAAGGGAAACTCGAAAGGTAAGGGAAGATTGGTGGAATTGATGAAGGATTTTCATAGTGAACGAAAGACAGGACCTTTATTTCCTTGGTATTGCCTTCAATTTCTATATCCGTTTTAGTTTATTGTAATTTTATTTGGAAAATCTTACAAATATGAACTTCAGACTTTTTTGCTCTATTATTGGGATATTTATTTT
>JAOXNR010053090.1:0-14954 GCA_028571225.1 Parsonsia alboflavescens
GTCTTGACGATGAAAAAAAAAGAGAGAGAAATTAAAAAAAAGTAAAAGAAAACAAAAAAGAAGGGAAATATAAGAAGGAAATAATTAAAAATTTAAAAAAAGGGGAAAAGAATAAGATGAGAAGATTAAAAAAAGTCAATATGGATATTGGAGAGTTGAGGTGATTATTTTATATGTTAATTATTTTTTTAGCTTAAGAAATAAGTTAAATTTAGGGGTTTTTTTTAAAAAAAAAAATTGTGCTTGTTTTTATTAAGCCTTAAAAAACAAGATTTTTTTTTCCCCACTTAAAAGTGCATATCAAGGTGAAATAAGTGCTTATTTTTTAAGTTATTCCAAAGCAAACAGACCCTAAATCTCTCCATTCACATCTCTGTGAGAGCTACGAGCCCGCTAGTCGACCTTTAGACCAACTTCGCAATCCCCCTGTGAACGTTGAGAAGCTCGAACATCTCTTTTGGTGAGGTTGTGCCGAGTGATCCTTGGCTCCTTGGAGTGACTAAGAGTCTCGCATCCATGGTCGTGGCATGGAAGATTTATGATTCGGATTGGAGCTTGCCAGGTCGAAGTAAGGGTGTAGCAAGACCTCAACTCGAGCTCATTTAGGAGGTCGGTGATCTCTAGGCCACCGATCTGGGAGGTCGGTGCTGGCGAGTTTCTTACTCACACGTCCTCGTTGGCTCCGTGAGTCTAACTTTCAGGTATTGAACGCATGGGACCCTCTGACCCACTTGAATTAACTAATCCGGGCCATACCCGTTTCACCCATCATTACCCCCCTTTAGGTCTTACGAGCTCCTTGGTCATTGGTACATAAATTAGCATCTTCAAGTCATTGCTACTGCTAGATCTGTCGATTCCTTGCAGTAGCTAACTTCTGGGATACGCTTTCATTCGTGTCTCTAGTCGAAAGCTACAAGCTGGCTTTATAATTTTTCTGCTTCAAGCGAAGTTGTGCACACCTGGTCACGGCATGAAAGGTACATGAGCAAGGTTGGAACTCACAAGGTCGTAGGTTGTGGTCTAGTGAGGCCCCTATTATGCTCATTCGGAGGTCAGTGACCTCAAAGTCCGTGACCCGTGAGGTCGATGGTAGAAAGGTCTTGCCCACTCACACCTCGGGACTCGCCAACATGACCTTCAGGTATTATAGATTACCATCTATAGGTTGCGAGTCTGACCTTCAGGCATTGAGGATCACCATCTTAAGGTTGAGGAACCTTCCTTCGGGTATTAGAAATTAGCATCTTCACATTGTGGGTCTAACTTTTAGGTATTAAAAACTACCATCTCCGAGTCTTTGATCTGGCTTTCAGATATTCAAGGGCTACCAGCACTAAACCGCAAGCTTTGGGACAATTTTCTTGCAACTGCTATCTCTTTAAAAGGGTGCATTCCTTTGTTTCTGGAAGCTTAGTAGGAGATCATTATTGGAGGATTGAGAGAACACCACTGAAGAGGAATCCTCTAAAGAATCCCAGCATTCTCCTCAGGCTAAGTCCATCCGCAAGTATTGTTAGGAGAGTGGTCTTAGGGGCTATGGACCAGCGTGTTAAATCCAAGAAAGAGAAGTTGGCCAAGAGGAGAACATCAATCAGTAAGGAGGAGGCATCTGCTATCAAATATATGAGAAGATCTTTGAAGATTTCCTGGTTTGGGTTTCAACAGCTCCGACCAGTATCATGTTTCTAAGGAAAGAGCTGCACTTTTTCTTCTTTTGTTGTCCAAGGAAGTTGGATGAGTTTTGTTTTTGAACCGCTGACCCACCCCGAATCTGGGAAAATGACCCGTTTTAAAAGGCCAAAGGTTCACCCACTCCGACTCCCTGGAAAGAAACTGAAGGGTTCTTAACTTTGAAGAATCTCTCGCATCTTTCTTCTTCATCATTTCTTTTTTTTGAGTCATCTTCTATCTCTCTCCTGTTCCTTGCACCAGGTCCTTTCTATTCTATTCTAAGCTTTAATCTGAACCTTCTTGGTTACCATGGCTTCCAGTTCAGACACCTCAAACTCAATATCTCTAGCTAATAAGATTTTCTATGATCTTCCCTACTTTCCCCAGGCTCGTGACATCCCCTATATAACTCATGTTGGGCCTTGCTGCCACCAGGGCTGTCCAAGTGGAGATGGCAGCAGAGAAGGGTTATTTCACTGCTGCCACGCTGATTGAGGGCCCTCACTCTCGGGGTACCGGCCAAGTCGTTCTTCATCGCAGTAGACTTTGGGAAGGGCTCCTTCTTCCTTTCTTTTGTCCCCTATTTATGGACATAGTCCATTTTTGAAAGGTGCCCTTGGTTCAGTTCACTCCCCATTCCATCAGGATGATAGTCACTTTCATAGCGACCTGTCATCTTTACCAGGTTCCAGTATCTTTGGAGCTTTTTCAGTGCTTTTTCGAGCTGGAGGTTCCCTCAACCTTCAGTTCTTCCGAGGGGTACTTGAGGTTGGTGCAGAGGCATCCAATATTGGGCTGTGTTCAGTCTCTAGAGGGGAATTGGAAATCCCAATTTCTCTTCGTCTGATTTGATGATTCATTGATGGAAAGATACCCTGACTAGAATCTTAACCGACTTTTTTACAATGAGCTTTCCCCTCTCGTCCCTGGCCTGGCACAGCATAGGGATCTTTTAATGAACATGGCCTATTCTGGTTGGCCTAGGGTCAAGTGCCTCTCTTCTGTCTGGCTGAGGTATTTCCTGGAACCTATGGGTTTGTGTTGGAGGATGTTATGTAACCTCTCTTCGATCCATGCAAGCATGGGAATTGCTCTCTCCAGTAAGTGATCCTTCTAAAGTTGGCTTCTTTACTGCTTCTATCCTTTCTGCATGCTTGACAACCCCTCTCTTTTTCTTTTTTTTTTCTTTTTTTTAAAAAGTGTTAAGAGGCCTTGATTGGCTTTGCGGAGCAGGCCGAAGAGGGGCTAGCCCAAGCCAAAGTGCCATCGGGTCAAGTAATGGTGAGGAGCTTCCAACCTCTATGGGGCCTTCTATTCCCCATGAGAGAGACGTCGCAAGACCTGAGCTGCTATGCGTCTTGGCAGAAAGGGACCAGGCCGCGGGAGTGAGGGGCCAAGTTGTAGTGTTGAATCGCTTAGGGTGGCGAGCAGGACCCGTGTTGCCATTCGTTGCAAAGTTGAGATAATGGCCATGTACGTGAAACCTTTTCAAGGTCCCCCAATTGAGATCTCTAGCTCTGCCTCTGACCTGCCCTCCTGGGAAGTCTTGTAATAGCATTGGGACGATTATTTGTTTTGTTGAGTACTAGATATTTTGCACAGGTCTGTTTGTGGCCTTCTGCTTTATTTTTCTGCACTCGATACAGCATAGAGAGTCTGTTTATGGCCCTTCTGTTTTATTTTTTATCTTTCTTCATAAACTGCTTATTATATTTTTGTCCATACTTCGAGCGATATTTCTGCTCTTCATACTTACAGTTTTTCAACAATTGCATGCTTGCATAATTGAATTGTCATTCGGGTAACTTAGATTAATACAAGCGTAATGGCTGCATAAACTTTAGGAGAACTTAGCTTTAAATCATGTTGAGCTTGTTAAGGCCATTGCTGAGTGTAAACAGCAGGTCCATGAGGTCTTTTGTATCTTAGATGACCTTTAGGCATAAAACTTTTTTAAGTGACAGGCATTCTAAGGTCTTAGGAGTTGTCTTTCATCAAGATCAGCCAACTTGTAGCCCCCTCCTTTGTGGACTTCTTGGATTAGGTAGGGTCCTTCCCAGACTTCTTGCAGCTTGGTCAATTGACCTTGTTTGCCAATATCTGACTTTTTGAGGACCATTTCTCCAATTGCAAAGTGTCTTTCTTTCACTCGCTTCTTGAAAAAATTTCTGGCATGCCTTTTGTATGTCTTATCCGCTTCAGTTGCCTTGTTTCTGACTTTTTCCAAGAGGTGAAGCTCTGCTTTTCTCTCCCCCTCATTTAAGACTAAGTTGTACTCGATCAGTCTTAAAGATGTTTCCCCAACCTCTACTGGCATTATTGCTTCTGCTCCAAAGTATAGACTAAATGAGGTTTCTCTAGTAGCTTTTCTAGGTGTGGTCCTATATGCCCACAATATGCTGGGGATCTCGTTTGGTCAATCCGCATTGCGACCATGTGACCATCTTTCTCGAATTCAGTGAGCTCTTTTTTAGCCCTTCTAGGATCGTCCGATTTGTAACTTCTGCTAGCCCATTGGCTTGTGGGTAAGCAACAGAGGTCAATCTTTGCTTAATGTGGAGGTTCTCGCAAGAGGTCTTGAATGTATCGCTAGTAAACTGTCGGCCATTGTCTGAAATGATGGTTCGCAAGATCCCAAATTTGTATATGATGTCCCTCCATAAGAACGACTGAACCTTTTGAGATGAGATCACTGTCATCCGTTCTGCTTCAACCCATCAGGTGACATATTCTCTAGCACCCCCCACTCCCTTCGTGAAAGGTCCGAGGATGTCAATTCCCCATTGTCAAATGGTAGTAAGGCATTGATTGGCTAGTATTTCATTAGTGGAAGATGTGATTTGTTCCCACGCAACTGGCAGATGGTGCATTTCTGTATGGTCATCTCAATGTTTGCAACCATTGTGGGCCAATAATACCTCGTTCATAGGATTTTCTTTGCGACAGTCTTCACTAAAATGTGAGAGCAGCATATACAACTATGTGCCTCTTCAATTACATATTTACCTTCCCCTGGACTTAAGCACTTGAGTAGTGGCCATGTGTATGACCTTCTGTATATCTCGTAGTCCCTAATCAAGACATAGTGAGGTGCCCATCTTCGCACTTGGCTAGCTTTTTTTGGGTCCTCAAGGAGGTCACCATGTTTAAGGAATCTGAAGATTGGGTATCTCCAGTCCACTTGATCCTCTATGACCAGACTTTCCTCTTGATTGATGCTGGGATAGTGTAATTGTTCCATAAGTATGGTTCTAGCTACCTCTCAGTAGACCTTGGATAGTGTGTTCGCTTCTGAATTTTGTTCTCTGGGAATTTGTTCAATTAGAAAATAGTCAAGTTTTGATATGATGTCTCTTACTCTTTTGAGATACTTGACCATGTTGTCTTTCTTGCTTCGTATTCTCTAGCTACTTCGTTGGCTACTACTTGTGAATCTATTTTGGGTTGCAATTTATGCACTTTGAGAGCTCTTATAAGCCTTAGACATGCTAAGAGAGCTTCATATCCAGATTCATTGTTCGAGATTGGGAAATTGAGCCTCATAGAGTAATTGATTCTCACTACCTCATGGCTAATCAATACAATCCTCGCACCTGAATTTTCCTTCTCCGTAGACCCGTCCATGAACACGGTCCAAATATTGCCTTCACAAGTGTCTATGTGCTCCAATGGAGCTCTGGTACATTCTTCTACGAAGTCTGAGAGGGCTTGAGCTTTGACAATCTTCCTTGGCTCAAATTGAATCTGGCACCTAGAGAGCTCGAGGGACCACTTCATCATCCTACTTGAAAGTTTAGGCTTTGCCAGAGCTTGTTTCAAAGGTAAGTTAGTTGGGACTCTTATCAGATAAGCTTCAAAGTACGGCTTTAATTTCCTTGAAATGATAATGATGACGTACAAAAATTTCTCGAGGTCCGTATATTTGGTCTCTGGACCTCGAAGTAAACAACTAACATAATAAATAGGAAATTGCTGACTTGACCTTTCTACTATTAATACCAAACTCACTGCTTTTTCGATCATAGTCAGGTACATACAGATTTCTTCTCCTGATCTTGGGGAGACAAGTTCAGGAGGTTTACCCAAAAAGTTCTTCAACTTGATGAACTCTTCCTGAAAGCTTTCAGACCACTGGAAGTCTTTTGGCTTTTTTATGGCGTCATAAAATTTTTCTAATTTGTCTACTTCTTACTGATAAAGCGTCTTAGAGCCACTATATTTCTTGCTAGGCTCTGTACTTCTTTGAGGTTTCTATAAGGTTCCATATCCAGTGGAGCTTTGATGTTGTCTAGGTTGGCATCAATACCTCGCTCCGAGATCATGAAGCCTAGGAACTTTCCTACAAAGACCTCGAAGGTGCGTTTCTCTAGGTTGAGCTTCATGTGAGCAGTCTTCAGGGTTTGGAAGGTTTCCCAAATAACTCCTATGAAATCTTTTGTAGTTTTGGATTTGATCACTATGTCATCCACGTAGACCTTGATGTTTCGCTTGAGCTATTTCTTGAAAATTTTGTGCATCACTCGCTGAAATTCTGCCTCGGCATTTTTCAAACCGAAAGGCATCTTGGTGTAGCAATAAGTCTCGACCTCCGAGATGTAGGAGGACTTTTCCATGTCTTTAAGGGCCATTGGAATCTGGTGGTACCCTTTGTATGTGTTGAGGAAACACAGCCACTAGTATCCGGCTATGGAGTCTACCATCAGGTCAATGCTGGGAAAGGGATAGGAGTCCTTCTGGCAAAATTTATTCATCTAGTGAAGCCTACCCACATTCTCCATGTCCCCTCCTTCTTTGGTACCACCATAGGGTTGGCCAGCCATTTTGAGTACACCACTTCTTTCAAAATCCCAACGTCAAGAAGAGCTTGGACTTCTTTTGCTATGACTTCGTTGTGCTCAGGGGCAAAGGTCCTCTTCTTTTACTTCATTGACTTGACCCCTGGCTTGAGCCCAACCTTATGCTCTGCAATTTTTCGGTCAGCTCCTTAGATATCGCTAGGCTGCCAAGCGAAGACTTACAAATTTTCTTCAAGGGAATCCACTAGCTTCCCTTTAATCTTTTGGGGCAGGAGCTCTCCAATTTTAATCCCTTTCTCAGGGAATCTAGGATTGACGAAGACTTTCTCTCCCGTTCCGGCTGCCTGAATTCTGAAGTACTCATCCTCTTTCAGGAGGTCAATACACTCCTCTTGTTTGTTCTCTAGGGAGCTCTCTTTGTTATCCTCAGCTAGGTAACATTCCGCAGCCATTTGCCTATCTCCTTCAAGAGTGATCCAAACCTCTCCGACCAAGATTCTCATGTTGTAGCTGAGCAGGGAGATCTCTGCTTTTAGGTCCATGACCCCCCCACGGCCAAGTTTGGCATTGTAGGTTCTGGGAGCATCCACGACCATCCAGTCCATCATCTCAGTGACTTCCTTACCATCCACCCGGACTGTGGTTGGGACTCTCAGGATTCCGTCGGCGTAGGTCGTACTACCATTGAAACTAGTCAGTACAGTGTCTGATTTCTGCAGCAACCTTTTGTCGGTCCCCATCTGATTAAAGGCCTTGCGATAGAGATCATTGACTGCACTTCCAATGTCTACCAGGATTTTCCTCACCAGGAAGTTGCCGATCTGGAGTGACATCGTTGGGGGTTCTGATTCTCCCAATCGAGCTCGCTTCGATATCCTCTCGATGGTATTTATTTCATCGACTGGGGCCTTTTGATTTTGCGAGGCTACTAGTGGTGGGTTTGCAGGCCCTGCATTTTTTACTAGGAAATCTTATAGGTGGCCTTCTTTTATGAGGCTCTCAATCTCACATTTGAGGTAGAAGCAATCCTCCGTGAGATGGCCGTGATATTTATGTTAGTGGTAGAACTTTGCTGGGTCTCTTTTGGAGGCAGGACTCTTTAGGGGCCTGGGCGGCTTGAGAAGGCCTTTCTTCTCCATGACCATCATAACCTCGACCCGTGATGTCCTGAGTGGTGTAAGTACAAGGTCGGAGATGGTTGTGAAGCTCTTTCCTGTACCGCTTTGTTTTTTGAGGACTCCATGAATGTCCTCTATTGTCTCTATCTGTGACTGAGGTGAAGCCCGAAATCTTCTTTTGGACCGTGTTTTCCTCAGCCTTGATTAACTTTTCCAAGAGCATCTACAGCTCCTTATTGTTTTTACTAGCTCTTCGGCTAGTCTGAGGGCTACGTACCGCCCTTGCAACCCTTGCTTGAATGTAATGATATGGATGGCATCATTCTTTTGCTCGATCTCCACTGCTTCATTGTTGAAACGACTGTAATGGCTCCGGGTGCTCTCACGACCTTCCGTTTGATGGAGGAAGAGGTTGTTAATATCTTTCTTGCACCTCGTGCTGCTCTGATAGTTTTTTAGAAAGAGCTCTTTCAGCTGTGTCCAGCTTGAGATGCTAGCCTCAGGGATTCCTTTGAACCACGATTGAGCCTTTTTGGTCAGCGTGGACCTAAAAGCTTTGCATTTGATGTGGTCGGGGTGTTCAAACATCTCCATGTAGGAGATGTACTCATCAATGTGTTGTTGTGGCTCCCCAACACCGTCATATATTTTCTTCAATTATGGGGCCTTGAAGCCTAGAGGCATTTTGGCTGTCCGGATGCTGTGGACAAACGGTGAAAGCTAGGTAAGATCCATAGTGCTTTGTTGCTCCTGATTGGTTGGGGGAGCTGCGCTCCTCAATGGGCTGGGGGCTGCCCCTCTAGCATTCTCGCTTGTCATTTAGATCAGGCTGCAATGAGGTAGTATCCTTACCCCAAGTAGAGCTCGCAACGAGCTCCCTTGCTCATCAGGAGCTGCTTCCTGTCCTCGGCTTCTGGAGATGGCAGCTCAGTTGAGCTTTTCCCTTAGGTCATACCCCCTTTGATGATTGACGGTCTCCCGGAGGTCGGTCACAAGTAAAGTCCTTGCTCCTTGTGACCTTTGTTTTGGAAGACCTGCTTCTCGACCTGCGTCATTGCGTAGAGGGTCAGTCCTTGCTTCTAAAAGCTGAAACCTATCCGGCCAGGTATTCCTGGCTTGGCTCCTGAGTGGTTATGTTTCTCTCCGGGAAGGCGTTGGAGTATGCCTAGTGGAAATGTAATCCAGGGCAGCCACCATTCTTTCCATTAGATTTGACAACATGGATACCCGGGTTCCTCCAGATCTCTGCAGCCTTGGTGGCCTGGAGTTATTGCCATTTGCAGTGAGATCTGGGTCTCTCCCCTACTGCCTTTCTTGCACCAACATTTGGTTGGCCGGGGCCTTCTGGGATGGGTCAGATTGTGCAGGCAACTGTCAGCCTTGCTATGTGCTCGGCCCTGGGTTGTCATTATCAATGGCTTGTATCGACGGTGGCATTTCCGGCATTATCTCTTCAGTGTGCAACTGTGTTCTGGCTGGTGGTCTGCCACAGCGTTGAGGCTGAACACCCTAAGGCTACGATTGAGCCATCAAGATTGCTTTATTTGTTTTGTGTATGGGAAAAAGTTAGGCTTTTCTGTCTTGGTTTCCCACAGATGGCGCCAAAAGTGATGGGGTCCAAATGTGATGGACCAGATCACCCTGGAGATCCTGATGGAGCTCCGCCGTCAGCAGCTTGAGAAGATAAGAGAGAGAGGTCACCAGAGTGGGTTTTCACCCGGGGAAGAACTCCAATGCCTAAGTTAGTATTCTGGAAGAGTTTTCCGGTAAAGACAATTCTCCAGCCAGCAGGCAGGTTTTCTCTTTCTTTTTGTTTTCTTATCCCCCCAGACTAGCTGGGTGTTTTGTTTAAATAGAGAGAGAAAGTCAGTTGCCTCCTGGAATTGGGCTCTCCATTACGTAACAGTAGGTAATTAGGATTCAGTCAAATCCCGCCAGTTGCTCTTAGGATCTCAGAGTTTCCTTGGAACGAGAGATCTTGTCATTCACGTCTCTGTGAGAGCTACGAGCCCGCTAGCCGACCTCCAGACCAACTTTGCGACCTCCCCGTGGACACTGAGAAGCTCGAACATGTCTTCTAATGACGTCGTGCCGAGTGATCCTTGGCTCCTTGGAGTGACTATGAGTCACTCACCTGTGGTCGTGGCATGGGAGATTTATGATTCGGATCGAAGCTTGCCAGGTTGAAGTCGGAGTCTGGCAAGACCTCAATTCGAACTCATTTAAAAGGTTAGTGATCTCTAGGCCTGTGACCTGGGAGGTCGGTGGTGGCGAGTTGCTTACCCACATGTCCTCGTTGGCTTTGTGAGTTTAATTTTTAGGTATTGAAGGTATGCTTACCCATTTGGATTGACTAGTACAGGTTGTACCCATTTCATCCATCAATTTGATTTATTTATGAATTGTGTAAATTGTATAAGGAAACATGATTATAAAATGGTGCTGCAAAAGTACTCTATTGCTCACCGACACTTAGATGTGTGGTGGGAAAGGGAAGACAGATGAAAAAGTCCCCGGAGCCTTGGATTAACCTAAATACAGACTTATGACTAAGTGGTGTATGGCCCCCACACGCAGAAGAGGCCTACAGTAGAACTTACCCTTACCATGTCACATGTGATCTTTCCTGAACAATCATTCTCATTCCGATTAAAAGCCCAAGTGGCCCAAATTTTATGAGCCACCGTTGGCAACCCAAGAAAATAGGCCCACGTCCAACATTGTCCCGCATACATCTATGGATCAATTTAGTTTTAAAATATAATATAATACCCCTTTTTTTTTTACTCTCAAATTACTTATACTTCCAAAATTATTGGCTAATCAAAGATTCAGACTATACTCTTTTGATCATTTTAGTCTCTAGAGTATTTTTTGGTCTGTTTAGTCCTTAAACTATTACCGATTCGTCATTTTGATCGAAATCTTCAAAAAAGTCATCGGAATTTGGAGTCAATGGCGGTTTGACCAAAACTTGAAGGACATTTCCATCGTTACACTGTTTAAAAAAAAAAAAAAAGATCCAAACTCTGGCACTGTTCATCTTCTCCCGCAAGCTGGCACTGTTCATCTTCTCCCGCAAGCTGGCACTGTTCATCTTCTCCCGCAAGCTGGCACCAACTTGTCTATATTAGTTCCACCACCTATCACAGTAGAGCCATCCCTTTCCTCCTAAAATCGTTACAGTTACAAAGCCTAGGTCCTTTCTTTCTTCTTTCTGGATGGGAAAGCTTCCTTCCTTTGAGTCAAATCCCTATTCTCTTTCTCAAACTCATGTGTCTTCCAGAACTAGGGGTCTGCAGGGATTGCGATGGAACAAAACAGAGAACCAAGGATTAGACGTTCCCCCATGCTATGGTTCCCTACGGTCCAAAGCACGTTGCCCTTCTCAACCTATCTCCAGGTTTTGCCGGCGACTAGAGGGAGAAGATGAACAGTGCTGGATTTTGGATCTGTATTTTTTTTGGTATATGAACAGTGAAATGATGGAAATACCCTTCAAATTTTGGTCAAACCACCGTTGACTTCAAATTCAGATGACTTTTTTTAAGATTCCGATCAAAAGGACTAAAATGGCCAATTAATAAATAGTTTAAGGACTAAACAGGTCAAAAAAATACTTTATGGACCAAAATGACTAAAAGGGTATAGTTTGAATACTTGATTGGCTAATAATTCTGTACTTTCAAGTATGCTGGAAATATTTGTTTTGACGATAAAAAAAAAATTGTTATTCAATGAATCAATATGAACATTTAAATGGAAACTATCATAATTGATTTTGAGTCTTTCAAGAATCTTATCCAAGTAAACTCTTTAACAAAATGTAATTTAATTCAGATTTAATCGTTTATTTTAAAAAAACTCTCTAACAAAATTATATGATATTTGATTTCGGAGTAAAAAGTATTAATCTATAATAATAAAATTGAATTAAACTAGTTATATTTTGTCAAATACAAGCACTATAAAAAAAAAAAAAAAAACAAAGATCTATTACCATTCATTACTTGATTTTTCCTAGCTCATTTTTCAAGTCATAAAAAACCTTCCCTACACACCCAATGACTCATCTTATGGTTTCTTTATAGATATTGTCATAATAGGTACAACGACATATAAATTTTTGAATCATAAAAATATAACTGTTTATCGATTAATTTTAGTGTGTTGTAATAGTGCATGATATGTAACAAAACGTGAATAAGTCATGAAATGTCTATCATATCCCAATATAATACGTACATATCAACAAAAATCACAACATATGACGACACAAGAATGAATTGTAACATGCTGATCATATACTGAAACAATGAGTCAATATCCAATTATAAAATTAAATAAATAAATAAAATTATTTTTTCTTTGGCCTTATTTTTAGATTTATCCCATGATGACTCCAACTCATTCCAATCCATCTTCATCACTCATTAACTTGAAATTTAATAATAATTAAATACATTCAAACTTACAACCTTTCATTAAAAGCTTACCTCGTCAGCCATTATGTCAACATACTTTTCATCTAAATATTAAAATACCTTATATTTAAAGTTTATTCTAAATAAAGCTTTCAATTATTAAATTGAGGAGTCCACTTTTCAATCGATAAACTCGAACCTGCCTTAATGACTCAAGGTTGGTTCTAAAATATCTGACCGGTAAAAAGAGGAAGAGGGGTAGGCTTTCTCTTTTGCTGGATCAGGCACCATAGACCCTACTAGGACTCGATGATATAATAAGTTTATAGAAAACATATTCACAATTTAAATCTTTTAAAATAATTTAATTAATAGTTATAAATAATATAATAAAAAACAAAATAAAGAATAATATAATAAGATAAACAAAGAAATAATCTCTCAACAAATAAATGACTTATTATAAGTTATGATTTTGATGACATATTAAATTGCATAGAAAAAGATTATCTTTTTTCGACGCACATATATTATCAAAGGTATAAACTTCTCACAACAACATGTTTCTGTGTCAAAAAAATTTTTTCATTTCTTGACACACTTCATATATTGGGATTTTATATTTTCTCAACACACTAGTATTGACATATTTTTTAAAATTATGCCGACACATAGGTTTCATATCAAGAAAAGAAAACCTATCACGACTCACATTAAGTAAGTCATCAAAACCATGCTTTTCTAAACTCACTAATATTTCAGTTGTTTAAATAATTTTAGTGAGACTTTCCCAATACATATATACCATGTCACAAAAAAAAGTCGTAATAGACTCTTTTTTTTTTTTGTAGTGAAGCTATTAATCATTAATTATTATTGAAAGAACCATTAAACTATTTATATTTGTCATATTTTTATAATTTTTCTCATACCAACTCTTTCATTGTTCTTCATCATTGTTATTTATCTTAATATTCCCTATTGTGTGTGGCGATGAACCTTCTAATGAAAAAATTAAATCAAAGATAATAATAATTAAATAATAATGCATTATCTTATGATTGAGTATAATTAATATTTATAGAGTTACACACATATTGAAGAAAATTATATGACCAATGCGCGATTTAATTCACTTTATAATTATAATGAACGAAACCAGATTTTTGTTCATGAAAATTTTAATTGCAACATTAGAGTAAAATAAATATGTATCAAAACTCAAATTCAACTTTAAAATCTAATTTTTAGAAATCTTAATGTGGAATATGGAAAATGAATATTTCATATGTTGGAGGTTGGTTGTTTTTTAGAGAGAAAATAATACAAAGAGTTTTTGTTTGAAGCATTACAACTAGGGTATCAAAATGTGGAATCCCGTCACTGCTGCCTCCAGCTGACCCTATAGGCAGTTGTCCAAGGTTATATTTGTAAATAAGCTTTTACTCAATTACTTATTATAAATCTTCACTTATTGTTAATTATATTAGAACATATATTTGGACTTTATTACAATTAAACCTAACAATCTCCTCCTATGTTCTACATATAATTCAACAATACAGTGGACAACGTAATGTCCAAACAAAAATGGATCTTTCACATTCCATTCAATAATGTAATGTCAAAACAAATATAGATCATCCACAATTCAGTCAATAGTGTGATGTCTAAATAAATATAAATCAACCACAATTCAATCCAAGACAGTTGACGTGGATCAAAGAGTTTTAGTAATATATTACTAAACTCAATCATCATTTGCAATCTAAATAAGTAGATCAGCACACCAACATAAATATTAAGAGTTTTAGACTAGGTCTAAATTCATCTGAATCCCAATATCATATCCGAAATAGATTCTCAAAACAGTCCAAAACCAACAAATGCATAAAAGGCAAATACAAGTGAGCCAATCAAAAATAGTCCAAGGCCTCACAAGTACGACAGATAAGCAAAACAAATATCCACAAATAAAGATAGCAAAATGTAAAATGGGCAATAGAGAACTGTCTCCTCCATATCCAAAGAAAGACTAGTCCCCCACAATTTGTAGGTGAGCTCACTCATCGAGTAAGTCATCCTGATCTGGATCCCAATCCATATTTGCTCCTCCTGATCTGCCAATTCCTGTAAATCAACAAATATGAATTTCATGTAAATGAATCCAACCATCTATTTGATCTACAATTTATCAGGTTAGAAATCAGTATCAGACATTATAGTTAAGTCTCAGTTAAGGACAAAACCTAGACAGTCTATTCTATAGAGGACCATATCCAATTAAGTTTCAATTAAGAACAAAACCTGAACAGTCTGTTCAATAGATGACCATTTCCATGTTTCAATATTTAATGTCCGTATCAAAATTCCTTCCAAAGTAAATTGCAATCATCAAATGTGGAATGATGCTACTGCCTAAAAAGGTCTATGTCATCAAATGTGGAATGACACGGCAATGATCAAAGCATCGTAGAAACATATAAGCTAGTGCCTTTCTAAGCCGACAAAGGAAGATTAGGTATTTCAAACAACCAAGAATGTAGGTTAAGACAAGTCTATTTGGTCAGAGTCTTTAACCCCATTTCCCCCACTGTTTGAAATATCCGATCTTTGGCTAAACCCCTTATTAGAGCATCGACCATATTATCCTTTGATCTCACATCAACCAAAGTGATAACCCCACATTCTATAAGATAATAGAGCAAAGCGTGTCTCAATCGAACATGTCTCCTCTTACTGTTAAAAAGTGAGTTTTTAACGACATGGACCACTGCCTGATTATCATAGAATAGACTTAAAGAATTTATCTTTAGTCGGGGTAAAAGAATATCCAAAAGCAGATTCTTTATCCACTCTGCTTCGTCGGCTGCAAAAGCTAGAGCATAAAGTTCTGATTCCATAGACGACAATGCTATACAAGTCTGTCTCTTGGATCTCCA
>JAOXNR010053091.1:0-14953 GCA_028571225.1 Parsonsia alboflavescens
CTCAACACTTCTGCGATGGTTTTGAGGAATGAAACTCCAATCGCGATTTCAGAGAGACATTTGCAGAGCTCTGCAAAATTTTCGGGTAGAAATGAAAAACGACGTCGTTTTTCGCTTTGCCTCATTTCCGCTCAAAACGATGCCGTTTTGCTTAAGTGAGTTTGCTGGCAAATTGCTTCCGTTACTGACTTCACGGGAGCGCTCCTTAACGCATGCTCTGGAGCGCTCCCTAGCCTCATTGTATATATATATATATATTTATATAACAACCACAATACTTTCTTTGCTCCAAAACCTATAATAGCATATAAGACACTCTATAAACATAATAGTAGAACAATAGTCATTCTGCATCAGGAGATTTCGGTTTCCATTTACTAAATATAATAATCTTCTTCTTTACCACAAAATCCTATCCAACATCTGTCATATCGAACAGCATAATAACACTATTACTTAAGATAATTTGAAATTGCAAAATTAAACTTTAGCATCAAGATTTAATTTTATAAAAGAATTTCATGCTACATTCTCAATGTTAGGATGAAATGCACCATCATCAATTTGAAGAAGACTTGTGTACGAAGTTCCAAAATCACAAACCCTCCAAATCAAATACTAAAAAATTGGAAAATAAACAAAGTTAGTCAATATTACCTGATTAAAGATATTATGATTGAGATTGATATCTCTTGTACTTGACCAAGTGAGAGCTCCTCTATTAAAAAAAAGAAAAACAAACTGATTTTAATGAATGAAACTACTAAATGCATCTAATTGGTATATCTACACCATGGCTGATTTTGCAAAATTGTAGTCAATGAGTTAATAGATATAAATTACCTCACCAACATTCTATTATTGTTGACATACCATAGTTGAAAAACTTGTGGATATTGTTCTTGTTTAAAGATTAATTCGACCTGTTAATAGAAACAGAGAAAATACATTAGGTAAAATAGTTAGTTTCCTAAAATACTAATGTTGTAAAAATGGAAAATATACTTACTCGAGCATGTCATGATTGGTAGTCTAAATCAGTTTGATTTTAAAATCTTTACACTTTGTAAATGATAAAATATTAAAAATAAAAGACTTCGAAGATGAAAAGGAACAATTAGGCATCTAAATCAAAAACAATTTACTACTGATGTCATTTCCTCATTTTATCTTTTTCTTTCAAAGTCATGTTGATAAAAATTTTAAAAAATTGAAAAGAAAAATAAATGGTTCTATCTGAAACCCACTTCTTTAGATCCCCCATTAGCATTGCATGGAGTAACACAAAAAGGATGAGGTTTAACAAAATAAATAGTCCCAAGATGAGCGTAACTTTAATAAAAACAAAAACAGAACCTGAAATCCTTGTAGTAGATTTTGGAATTTACAATTTACATCCTTATAAAACTTCCAATTTGGGCTATTGCTTCATTTCATTAGTTAAGGTAAATTTCTATTCCCCAAGTCACACAACCATTAAATTTGCAATCTTTTCCAGTAATTCAAGCCTTTCCCAAAGCCAAGAACAATTCCCTAACTCAAAAATATGAAAGAAGAACAGTTTGAGCAAATAAATTATTTTAACCTGTAAAGCATAGCATTGAAATGGAAAGGATTACTTTTTTCAAACATAGGTTATGTTATCATTTCCACAACTTGATAAGCAACCAAATTTCAAGGAGATCCTCCTTGACTAGCTAGTTCAGAATCCTATCAAATCTAGGCCTCATTTCCATGTGAAATTCCCCCTTTGTCCACACAGATGACATTTCCATTCTCAATTCCTAAGGTATTTTAGTTTAATTAAAGGATATTCTGCATCAATTAGCTAGGTCTTGTGCCAAAACTGTATGTCACCGATCACATGACTAAGCAATAAACAACGAGCAAAAAGTATTCAAATGAAGAAATGCCTAACAAGGAACAAATATAGCATCATTTAACAAAAATATTTGATCATTTTTGCCAAAGAAAGATAACCTGAAAGGCCAATGAAGGAAGTCCCATTGTTATACAACAAAGAACAACAAATTTTTTTACAATTGTTAACTCACCTAATTAGAAAAGTCACGAAATATCAACAGACAACCCATATTACACTGGTACTTGTGCGAACCATAAAAGGCACAGTAATGGTTCAAAGTGACAAACTTGACAGCAAATTTAAAAATCCAGTAACTTAAATTTTTTCCACTTTTTCCTTTGGACCCTTTAAAGAAATTCTTCATTATAAATTTACGGAATTCGTGAAAACAAAAAATCTTGGAAACAAGACACGGAGAAGCAATTAAATCCCCTAGATCACAAAAAACCGTAGAGAACTTACTGACACAAGGCAGGCAGTATAAACATGACTAGACACATCCTTTACTTTCTCAATCTATAGAGCATTTTTAATATTCGGTTTACTTGCATAAACAGAAACCCATTTTGAAAACCCATTGCATTACCAAATTTTTTTTTTAAAAAAAAAGGAGAATTTTGCAGAAATTTTGTTTAATTTTTTTTCTCGGAAACTCAAATATACAGAAACCCATTTCAACCCCAAAAGTCCAATTAAAAGAAACCAAACAATCAAAAGAAAACCACAAAAACAAATCAGAAGGGTGATTATGCTAAAAAGAATCTATCCAATAGTAAATTTTTAACACATTTTCGATTCTTGTACCATTGGAATCCAAATTCAAAAGTTACAGAATTTTCCTTTAGTGGGCGATCGTGGCAGAATTTATTATTGAATATATCCAAAATTCGAAATCCAAAAAAATGCAGTTTGCATTATTACATCCATTTCCCATAGTGAGAAGAGCATCAAAACGCCCCCAGGGGCATAGGCGAGCTGGTAAGACTGACGTGACGTTTGGTTAACTCCAAAGACAGGCGGGGGTTCGAAACCCATTGGGCGTAGAACGAAGGCTTTCAACGGTTGGTTCACTCCAAACGGCCATTGCCACCCATAGCGACCTCTCCGTCAGTCCTCTGCCAGTTCGTGCACATCCTTGATTTACATCCTGCTGGCACAAGGGGCCTTGTCGTGACTAATGGGAGGGGTTTCGCCCTTAAGGGACTTTCCAATCAAAAAGAAAAGAGCATCAAAACTCGATAACCCTTCTTGGCAAAACTGAACTGAAAAGGTTTGAATAGTGGAGTCGCAGAGTCGAGAAAGATTTCCATCTGCATAAGAGGACTAGTAAATACAACGATTCATCTTCCTCTTTTTTTCAAGATTGTTTAAGAGATTTAGGTAGAGTTTTCCGCTTGAAAATGGCCTCTGCACATGGAAATTTGGCAGAAATATGTAAAGAGAAGGAAGAGAAAGCTTTTTGTGTAAGAATTGGAGTTTAACGGTGTTAAAAATTCTGATGGTAGGATGACAAGACAATGATTTCATATGGAAGAACATGATTGATCTGCTGCACCAAATGGGTATGCTGAAGTGGTGCCGTAGATGCATGGAATTTTTTCTCACATGGATAAAATTTTCCATGCAAGGCAACATGAAGAAAATAAAACTGAGCAAGAACTAGTTTAATAAAATACCAATTTAATTTTTTCTATGTACATACTAAATAGACCAAACTAATAAATATAATTTGAAGAAGACCAGACATTTTTTAGGTTTTCTAGTTTGATGCAAATTGATCTGCCTAGAAATCCATGAGATGAAGGTAGTCCTAGTTCACTCCCATCATTGATAACACAGTGCCTATAATGTGCTTCGGTGTAAGGCTAGCCTCTTCAATCTGATCTTTTGGATTTCCATGATCAATGTATTTGTTTGGAAGCATCATTGGTCTCCACTACAACATGGAAAAACCATTATTAATTTTCAAATTTCGAGAATTCAAATAAAAAGTAATTTGTATATTGGAGAAAAGAAAAACATTTTTACCTTTAGTTTTCCATCAAGTAATCCATTTAAGCCCAAGAATTGGAACACATGAGAGCAAAATCCTCCAATGGATCCTTCTTCAACAGTTATAAGAAATTCATGTTCTTGAGCCAACCCTCTTATCAAATCTCCATCAAGAGGCTTACAGAATTGTGCATCAAGAACTGTAGCGGGATATTCCAACAGCCTGAAGTAGCCGAGCAGCTGCTAAGCAATTCAGGATTATTGTTCCATATCCAAGAATGGCAACTCCGGTTCCCTCCTGCAGTATTCTTCCCTTACCAATCTGTTTCACAAAATTTCAAGTAAGCCATGGTAGTAACAGTTAATAGAAAAAGCGGTTCCCTTTAGAATGTTGTTAAAACTTTATAAATTACCTCTATAAGAGTTCCTTTGTTGTTTGGCGGAAGCATGGCTCCAATGCCATTCCCTCTAGGGTACCTAAAGCAGCTAGGCGTGTCATCAATGGCGGCAACTATTGCGATCATGTGCACCAGCTCTGCTTCATCTGCTGGAGCCATGACAACCATATTAGGTAAACAAGCCATAAAACTTCTGTCAAATGCACCACAACGTGTTGGACCATCTGCAACAACAAGCCCTGCTCTGTCTATGGCAAACCTCACTGGTAGCTTTTGTAGGTCCACATCATGAACCACCTGGCTCCATCCAAAAGAAAAAAGAGTTATTAACAAGGGTGGAGTTATAAAATATTAAAAAAAAAATCATAATTAATCACAAACAAGATTTTGTGGATAAATCTTTCACCTGATCATAACGTCTTTGAAGAAAAGAAGAGTAAATTGCACAGAATGGCTTGAGACCATCAGTGGCTAGACCTGCAGCAAAAGTGACTACATGTTGCTCAGCTATTCCTACATCAAAGCAAAGATCAGGAAAGTGTTTCTGGAATAGATTGAGGCCAGTGCCTCCTCCCATAGCAGCTTGAATAGCAACAATGTTATTGTTTTGCTCTGCTTCAGCAATCAAGGACTCAACAAAGTAATTTGTGTATGACTTTGACTTGAATTGTTTTCCTATCTTAGTCTCAAATTTCACAACTCCTGCATAATCAGACAAACGAAAAGTAAGCAACCCAATTAAATTCTTCTTTAGTTTTTCCTTTTTCGATTTGACTATCGTATGTTAATTGAAATGATGAATACCATGCATTTTGTTGGCAGCGCCTTCAGCTGGAGGGTACCCTTTCCTTTTTTTGTGAAGACGTGAATGAGGACAGCCCTGCTTCCTGGCACAGACTTCACCTTTTTCAAGACATGTACAAGATCTTCCACATTGTGGCCATCGACTGGACCGATGTAGTACAATCCTAGTTCTTCAAATAGAGAGGCTCCATTGCCATTTGCCATCCCTCTCATATATGTATCAACTTTAGATGCAAGTCCTTGTGCTTGGCCACCAATTGGCTTGGTCATATCCTGCCATTAAGGATTCAAAACAACTCAATAAGAAGTTTTGTTTAATTTTTCCTTTTCATTTTTTTTTTGGTTGTTGTCATATATATGGTGGAATTGGAGTTACTTTTGTTACCTCCCTGAGTAGATGAAATTTTTGGCTCGATGGAAGCCTAGTTAAGGCTCTGCTTAGTGTTCCAACAAGAGGGGTAGGGCCATCTACTGTGCCAGTAGGGAGGGAAACTTATTTCTTATCATTCAAGATGATTATGAGATCAGAATCAAGAAAGCCAGCATTGTTCATTGCTTCATATGCTTGTCCTGCTGTCATGGCTCCATCTCCTATCACTGCTATTACATGGTTTCTCTTCCCCAGAAAGTCCCGACCGACTGCCATCCCTGAGAACATTTGAATCAGTATGTACTAAATACATTAATTCGTATGTTAGATATTTGTGAGTTTTCTTTACCTAAGCCAGCAGAAATGCTAGTAGAGCTGTGACCTACTCCAAAAGCATCATGCAAACTTTCATCCCTTTTAGGAAATCCTGCAAGTCCACCAGTCTGTCGGATTGTATGCATCCTAGCCCTCCTTCCTGTCAAAATTTTATGTGCATATGTCTGCATAACCAATCCCATAAAAAAATGATTTTTCATTTACTAATATGTAGATTTACAAATGGGAACCTTTATATTTATAGAGATTGTGGCTGACTATGAAGTATCAAGAATATAATAATTAAGACTCTTCAATTTTCAATATATTATAATCAAGTTTCTTTAATTTCTAGAATTTTATATTCCTTTTGCATGTACCATGATGCATGAACTTGTCTCTTCAAATGCCCTTTACCAAATATGGGACTAGAAACATAGTATATAACAATGGACATTCACAATATTTAATTAGGTTATATATGAAATATTTACGACACTTCTCCTTGAATATCCATTCATAGGATATGTCAACTTTTGACATATGGTACCAAATATACCATGGTCTCGTTAAAAGCCTTTTATCAAGAAAATCCCAATTTTGGACAAAAACTTGGTAAAAGGGAAAAAAAGTATCGTGCATATCTTACTCCCCCTTGAATTTAACCACTATCTATGTCACGAAGTTGACATAAGCTCATTCTTTTTATCAATGATTTAAAAGTGCATAGAGGTAAAGCTTTAGTGAATTGATCTGTCAGATTGTTGCATGACTTGGTCTGCTCAACATAAATTTCTCCTTTTAGACATAACTCGACATGATTTGATGATGCAACAACTGAGCTCTGCTTGAAAGATCTCCAAGTGATTGTTGTCCCACCAATTCTGAATATATGACTGACCAAGCGTCGCAACACGAACAAATTAAACCTATCTACCAAAACTAATGCAGTTAGGGCAAGTAAGGTCGAACCCACAAGGAATTGAATCTCAATTTAAAGAAGACCAATTAATAAGTAACAAAAAGGGGGAATCTTTGAAAGAGTTTGTAAAAATAAAGTTAAACAAAGAATTAAAAAGCTAATTAAAAATGGGGAATATAGATGAGAAAGCTGTTAACAAGAAACAATCCGTAGGTCAATTGCCATGGGGATAATCATTGATCAAATAACACAATTAAGTAGTTGACAGCAAAAGCTATATCTAGTCTAGTATTATAGTAGTGCACCACTAGCACTAAGATAAGGCACTTCAAGGGCAAGTGATGCAAGAACAATGTTGAAAAAGAATGATTAAGCAAAAGAAATGCAGGAAATTGTGAAAACTCTCTGGTTTTCGAAAAAACGACCAAAGTAAAAAATTATCAATATTCAAAAAGCTCCCAAAAACTAAGACAAATGAGATATTTAAAACCCTAAATGAAACCTAAACCTAATCGTAACTTAAAAATAATGAAATTACAAAAATACTCCTAAAAACAACAAATTATGAAAATACCCTAGAAACATAAAAAAGCTCGAAACTCCATCAAGACGATTCCGGATGGCTGAAAAAGGCCTTGTACCACAGGATAGCAATGAATTCCTCATATATAACATTAAGCACAATGGTATTGGCACAATCTGTGTCGACACAAATTTTCTCTTAGTCATATCTTTTTCCCATCATTCTCAGTCTACTTGTTCACAATGTCATTATGCCCAATCACAACATTTACAAGTACTTGATTATCATCTTTAATATAGACTATTCCTAGGGCTTCTTGAAGAATTGATAAACCCACAATTCCTTCTAAATTAGATAGAGTAATATGTACTCCCTTTCTTTTTTTGAGGGTTCTTATCTTTAGCACTTACGGACCTTCCACATTTCTAATAAAATTCACATGCTTGTCCTTAAGGGATATCAATTAATAGGAGCAATAGCTGTATAAGACATTGTTACTAGCTTGAGATTAATAAATGCTTCTGGCAAACGATTGGAGAGTTCTTGCATGTGAATCATGTTCAGTTTGATTAGTACGAGGAACAAAATAAGCTAAGAAGGGAACACCACCTCTTTAAAATGACAATCATCCAATTGAACAAAAAATTGATCTCCCATCATTTGCAAAAGATATTTAATTATTGACGAAGATTCACAACCAACAAATATTTCCAATCTCCTTTGCAGATCCGTTTTAATCGGTCATGGTGGAGCAATCGGTACATAAACTGCACGTCCAAATATGCGAATAAAGGAAATATTTTGTTCCTTTCCTTGAACCAGTTCCATAATGGAAACAGAATTATGACTTGTTGGTTGAATTCTTTCTAACATAGCTACATATAAGATAGCATGTCCCCAAGCCGAAGATGACAATTTACTTGTTAAAGTAAAGGTCATGCAATCAACTGAATCTTTTTAATGAACGATTCAGCAAGACCTTTATGGGCATGAGTATAAGGTTTGGGATGTTCTACCTCTATTCCAATTGATTGACAATCTCATCAAATGTGCTCTTCAGCAAATATCAAAGCATAGACTCTTGATATTATGGTGCTGGATATGTGCTATCAGTTTTATTATTTGTGCTAATGGCTGTGAAAGGCTAAATTCCTTAATAAGAGCAAGCAAACATGGGTCTATCTTGTAGACACATCAACAAGGACCATGAAATATTTGAAATATCTACAAGGTGGACCAATCGGTCCATAAATATCACATTGTATTCTCTCTAGGAATACTAGTGTTCAACATCAACTATAGATGTTGAGGGTTTTATTATAAGTTTGACTTTTAAACATGCAACACATATGAACTCACTAGATTAGAAAACCTTATTATTTTCCAATGAGTGGCCAAAATGTGTTTTTACTTGAGCCAGGATGACCAAACCATTGTGTTACACCAAAAATTCATTGGTAAGTTTTGAGCTCACCAGACTTTGTGCCTTAGTTGTTTCTTTTTGCAGTTACATTTTTAAAAATATTAATTTTGGTGGGTAATGAGTAACCCATTGAATTACTTTTCCCACTTTTTTATGCATCGCATGTGTACTATACTAGTACTATTATAATACCAGAGCGATACTTCGGAAGTCATTTATAAATGCTATAGTTATAATACTATACCAAGATAATGAAATTTAGGTTGGAAAAAAAAACTCAACATATCATTCGTAATCAATCCAATTTTTTTTCCCTTAAAAAATTAGTTTATTAAAAAAGAATAACTAAACATGTCACGTGTCGTCAACTATCCATCTAATTTAATATATTTTTTTTATGAAAAATGAAATTCTTTATTGAAAAAAAAGTAACTAAATATGTCACTATTTATGAGTCTAAATTAATATTCTTTTTCAAAAATCCATAATTAAAAAAACTTAATTCAATTATCCTACTACCCATCTAAATAAATAAATATATATATATATTAAAAATCTTTTATATATACGTTAAACATACTAAGAATAATATTTTTAAATTAGTTAATTTTGAATTAATTAAATTTATATTATATCATTTACAATTTTATTTTACTTAGTCAAGTGAATCATGATAATTATAAAATAAAATTAATATTTTTTTTTTTGAAAGAAAAATCCTTGATTTAAAAAGTTAACTAAACATCACTCTTTACCCATCTAAATTAATATCATTTTTCAAAAATCCATTATTAAGATAAGATAATTCAATTAACCTGCAGCCCATTTATATATATATATTTATTTATTTATATCCATATTAATTAATAATAAATTTTTTAATTTTATGAATTTTGAATTATTTAAATTCATATTATATCATTTAAAGTTTTGTTTTAGTTAGTTAAGTGAGTCATCATAATTATGAAAAACTATTAAATATTAAATTACTAAATTATTTAAATATATTTATTTAAGTAGGTACATTGGATGCCATTTAATGTTATTTATTTTTTTAGTAATAATATTTGTCTAAAATAAAAAAATATTATTACTATTATTATTACAAGGCAAAATAGGTAATCTACTTCAACCATTATCACATGTAAAATTCCCAAAATCTACATAAAGTCCTAATTTTCCAAATCTAATCATTGGTAGAATTTAAGATTTTATGTCAATTGATTACTACCTGGGAAATCAAATTCAAAGGCATGGAATTCTGTTAAATTTCCATGACAAAGATTGAGAAATCTTTAACAATGTGGAGTTGCGCAAGCCAGGTGAAGACAAGGAGTAAGTCGAGGATGTAGTCGAATGATTCAAAAATGAGGCTTGGATAATATTGGTCTTGAATTCGACTCAATTTTCCTGTAGACTCTAATTTTGGTGAGTTGAAGCTCCAAGTGAAGCAATCGAGGTGTGAGACCCAAGATAAGACACCGCTACTAAAAAAATTAAAATAAAAAGGTGAAGAAAATGGGGTCTCAATTAAATTATATTATGAGTTTTTAAGATTTTACAAATTTAACCTACTGTCATGGTGTAAAATAATTGATAAAAATAATTTAATCAGTAGATTATCCATTTTGTCTTTGACCAAGAAAACTCAAGTATAATTAATTTGGCCTGAGAAATGAGTTTTACATCTGTCCGAAAAAAAAATCTTAATTTTCACTGTACTTGATGTTCTTATGTTTAATTTAGTAACATTATTAAACTATCTTTAGAAAAATTTAGTCATCTTTTGAAGTGCATGGCACATGGGCATAAAAATATATATATATATATATATTTATTTATTTATATTTATATTTATATATATATATATTTATAAGGGTGGATTGTCCCAACAAATTGGCTCGAGTGGGATTTTTGTTAGATTTGAATTTTTATAACTCTTCAAAAAAGTATAATTTTGATATAAATGTAGATTCATATCCGACACATAGACCAATTGGTTATATATATTGATTATTGAATCATACCATCAATATGACTCAAAAAGCCCATGTATCTTTTGTTTAGGACCCACAAATAATTTCACCATTAATATGATTCATAACCCACATTGACCCCATGAATATATTGATTATTGAATCACCTTATCAATATGACTCAAAAAGTGTATGTATCTTTTGTGTTAGACCCACAAATTCAAATGACAATTCTGATTTTCTTTTTTTAATTTACTTGACTTAATATAAACTACAAAATTTATATGGGATATGAACCTGGTCCATACTAAAATTTCTCCTTCAAAGAATGTTATTAATTCTGCCCACTACTTTACATTTTGCAGCCTTTGAGCTCATGACTCAGGACACCTCAAGACATGTGTAATATGTGTGCGATGAAATGTCAACTTTTGATTGTACATAAAAATGGAATTTTTTTTTTGCCATTTAAATTATTATGTTACTGTATTATCTTTATATAGTGAAAATTTTTAAAGGAACTATTAAGATGGGAAAAACATCAAGTTGAACCATAAATTCATTATTTTGGAAAAGTTATGCCAAATTTTGATGGGAGTTCATTAGGATAAAAATTTCCATGCATCTACTGCACCTCGTAACATACCCATTACGTGCAGTAGACCAATTATGTTCCTCCATATGGAATCATTGCCGTGTCATCCTACCATCAGAATTTCTAACAAAGTTAAATAGGGCTATAAACGGGTCCAAATTTGTCCAGAATACAAGCTCCCGGACCCGATAAGAATTCTGTAACCCAGACCCATCCATTTACCTTGTGGGTAATAAAAGAACAATTTTGGTTTCGACCCATTAGGATTTGGTTCGCAGGCTGGGTATAAAAAACCAAAATTAAAAACTACACTAGATTTAAACCATCAAAACATAAATAAGACCATATGCAGAACAAATAGAAAACAAACCTATCTAGTGTAATCAATACACAGCAACATTCTTACTCAGTTGAGAAGAAAAAAGAAAGAAGCAAATCTATTTGGTTGACACTATTCCTAACACACTGCATACTAGTCGATTTAGAAATTTCAAAATACATCATCATTCAATACTCTTTTCTTTTTATTTCTGAATTTGAAAACATCCAGATAATACCATACTATGAAATTAAAGCTGCAAATAATCAATTTCTCATCATAAATAGAGCAGCAAGATACACCAGCAAAAGAAGCAGTACATAGTTTCTCCTAGCTAGGGAATAAAAAACAGCAGTGACCGCAGTATAGAGTAGCCAATGCTAACTTGGTAGTGATGCCGATGCTGACGCTAGCAACAGAAAGAGACGACTTCAAATGATAGCTACTTCAGTTGCTGCAAATGACAGCTTCTTCAGCAGCAGTAGGCGGTGGCGATAATTTCAACAACGGCAACGGAGTAGAAGTAGAAGCGACTATGTTGTGGTCCGTGTGGAAAAGTAAAGTGGTTGCTTTGAGACAGAGTGAGAAGTGAGAAGGGTTGTCTTGTTTGTGACAAGAGCTGTAAGAAGAACTGAGTGTGTAATTGGGATAAAAATTAAAGGGTTCAAATTACTACCGTTGGATTAAAACAGATCTAACTATTGTCAGTTAATCTCTAATGATATATGTAAATAATACATATATATATATATATACATGTATTTTTAATATATAATAAGCGAGTCGTGTCCTAAATGGGTCTAGAATAATTGGTACCAGGATTGGGTCTGATTGTAACAGTACGTTCGGATTTGGGTCTAAAAAAATACTAGACCCGAGTTATATGGGTCGGTATCGGGTTCGGACCTGGGTACTTTTCTACCATTTACTGGCTCATCGTTAAACTCCAATTCTTACCCAGACAGCCTTCTCGTCCTTCTCTTTCCATATTTCTCCTAAATTTCCTTGTGCAGAAGCATTTTTAGGATGAAAAATCTACCTAAATCTCTTGAACCATCTTGTAAAAAAAAAGGGGAAAGATGAATCATTGTATTTATGAGTCCTCTAACGTAGATGGGAATCAACCTCAACTCTGCGACTAGGCTATTCGGACCTCTTTAGTTGGGTTTTATCACGAATGGTTACTAGCGATGATGCTTTTCTCAGTACGGGAGATAAGAATCAAAATTAGACATACTAGGTTATTTGGATTTGGGATTTTGGATAGAAGTGATGTGATTCTGACATTGTCTTTCTCTAAAGAAAAATTCTACAACTTTCTTAATTCTAATCATACAAAAGTCGGAAATGTGTTCAAATTTAACTATGATTTTTTTTTCGTATCACCCTTCTGAATTGTTTTTCTGGTTTTTTCTTCTTTCCAGCTGCATTTTTGTTGCTTGATTTGGTTTCTGTTACTTGCACTTTTGGGATTGAAATGGGTTTCTGGATATTTGAGAATGAGTAAAAAAAATTCTACAAAATTTTCTTTTTCATTTTTGCAATGCAATGGGATTTTGAAATGGGTCTCTGTATCTTTGAGCAGCCCTATTAATGTTTTAGCTTTTCTTTAAGCCAAGAGCTTATCTAAGTTGTTCTTATTTACTTAGCAGTTTTGATTTTACATTTTAACTAAGAAAAAGTGCGAAGAAGCTAGCCTCAAAATAGTTGCTCGTTGTTTCAGCCTAAAAGTGATTTGACAAGTAAAACTAATGTGTAATGTTTATCTCTGCATCAAGTGATGTGTGACATGCTTAGTACTTCATTAGTATAGCATGACAACTTCTTACCTTTTTAGGATATTGTTTTGAATAAAAATGTTTTCAGTTACAAGTACTTTGTCCTTTATAACTTATTTCTGTTATCTTCTTAATTGCAGCTACTCTGTTAAGGTTGTACTAGCAGAATAGGAATGATGAAGATTTTTGACTCCTAAAAGGTTACAGCAGCCTAAAAACTACAAGTGAAACCTTTTGACTGCCACTGACAATAGCGATGAGCAAAGAGTAAGAGTAGAATATGTTTCTGAGTGGGGAGGTGTAGCTCGAGGGAATGGTTAGTTGGTTGTGTCAAGAGCCATTGGTGATGTGTACTTTAAAAGGTAATTTGAAAATTTTGGTTCAACTAAGTTGTGGATGCAATTTGCTCTTTTTCCTTCATTTACATCTTAGACTATGTATTCAACTTACAATTTCTGCTGGTTATTTCTTCTCTATGAATTGATAATGTAATTTCTTGGTTTGAAAGGACCAAAGAACCTAATTTTATTCTTTCCTCTTATGATCTATGGTGTTGTTTCCCTACTTGAGGTGAATGATTGGCAACCATTGACTGTCAATGACAACTATTTGGTGGCTACAATAGATGGCATATTTGAAAAGCTTAACTCACAGGACTTATGTGATATAGTGTAGGAATCAGAGTCCGATAGCATTGAGGCAAAATGGGATTGCTCTTGTTCATACTCATTGGATGAGTGCATTGAATGTTGCATTTGAGAAGGGCAGCACGAATAACAAGGTAAATGGCGTACTCCCTCTAATGCCAATGACTCTTTCTGTAGTCATGGTGGAGAAAACATGTGACGACTCGGCTCTAAAGTATCGAGAGCACCTCAATGAGCACCCAGGTGATGGTTGTTGATCTTAGTCTTCTTTTTGATGATGCACACTTCTCTTACATCCCATGCTTTTAGTTTTCAGTTTCTTCTTAAACTCATAATTTTATCTCTAATTGCTTACAAAAATGCTTTTGCAGTTTCTTGATAGGACCAGTTTCTTCTAAATGAAATTCAATATAGCATGTTCTTGCTATATGGTAAATTGTTGTGCCATGCATTTCTTTGTGGTTTAATTCATCCTGTGCTCTAAAATGGGAATAAGTACTCAGCTATAAGTTTGGTTCTATAAGTCTCCAAGTCAATATCATTACTGTGAGGTTCTGTTTCATAAGTGTGATAATTTTTTAAATAGTCATTTTCTTCGGTTTGAACTTTAGAATTAAGATATAATTTCCACACTTGTTGTTTTATGAATTCATCTGGAGCCATTTAGTTCTCTTTCATTTTAGTTTAACTTGCCTCTTTAACTTTCTCTTTCAACAAATCAAAGAAATCATCAAGCTTAGAATGCTCAAGAACACATAGTTTACCTCCTCTAGGCATATTATCATGAAATTCAAAAGCTTCTTCACAAATTTTCAACAAGTAATGCTCCTCAATAAGCTTGGACTTTCTTTTCACATGCGCAATGATATAGATTTCACACAAGATAATCAAGAATGAGGAGTTTGAATCAAGGATGGTAATATCAAAGCATATGATACTACAAAGCTTGAAGTTTGAATCAAGGATGGTAATATCAAATATCCACAATAATCGGTCATCCAAAACAAACTTTAAAATTTCATTCCTG
>JAOXNR010053092.1:0-14949 GCA_028571225.1 Parsonsia alboflavescens
GCTTGATTTCTTGCTTAATCACTCCTCCTTGATGTCCTCTATCATCCATATGTTGAACTCTTTCCTTGGTTCAGCCTTCATTGATGATTGTGCTTCAAACAAAGTTGTAAAGCTAACATTTCTTCTCTTCCTTGCACAAATGTGATTAATGTCTTCCTTAACTTATTTGCTCTAACTCTTGTGATAGGACCATTTGGTATGATTGGCATTGGATCTCTATCATCGCAAAAGTTTGCCACTATTTTTCCTTCAGTAGCACACGGTTTGTAGCACACCATAACATTCCTAATATTTTAATATCATGTTTAATATAATTTATTATTTAATTATGTTATTTTTTAAAAAAACATTTTTTCTTTTTATTCCTTTTTTATTAAGGAATATATATCATTTATTAAATGAATTAATATATATTTATTAAAAATTATCATGGTTAGGTTAAATGAATTTTGCTATAATGTGAATTAAATTAAATTAAATTTAAATATTATTTCACTATCTTTTTCAAAGGATTTAATAAAAATATGAAAAATTTCTGAAAAAGAAAACAAATAAAAAGCAATTCTGAATCAATATGATGAATAAAATTCTTTTAATTATTATTATGTGATGAATAAGATTCTTTTAATTCTTTTTTTAATATCAAGGAGCACTTTTAAATAAAAAAGTTATCTAGATAGTCTTTATCTATTATTATTATTATGTTTATTATTATATAAAATTTAATAGTCTTATAAACTAACTATTAAACTACTTCTTATATATTTCATCCTATTTTGCCAATATCTCCTTTCTATTTCACAATTGAGTACTTTATTATCAATTTCTTTTGTGTTATATAGAATTTTAACTTCACAATCCATATTTCTTAATCAGGTCATAAACCCCATCATCATATAATAAAAATAATTAAAAGAATTTTAGAATAAACGATAAAGTCACATCTATAGTTTATAGTAGACTCTTCAATTTCTCAAAAAAATAATAAAAAAAAAAAACAAAAACCAAAAAGGAAAAAGAAAAAAATAGAGAGATGAATAACTAAGAAAAATAAATCATAAATAATGAATATGATAAGATAAAGTCCATGTTCATAATATTCATTCATAAATATTTTAACAATTAAGTGTATGATTTTTTTTTTCTAGTTTCTTAACAATCATATTAAATTGAAAGGCATATATGTGTACAATAAACATATTTATCACAAATAATTATTGATTTATTACTAAATGTTTTTATTTTGTTTAAAAATAGTGTTGTTGAAATATTTATGGATGAATATTATGAACATGGATTTTATCTTATCATTTTCATTATTTATGATTTATTTTTCTTATTTATTCATCTCCCTATTTTCTCTTTTTCCCTTTTTTTTTATATGATGATGGAGTTTAAAACCTAATTAAGAAATATGAATTGTGAAAGATGTGATAAAATTTTACATAAGATAAAAGAAATTGATAATAAATTACTCGATTGTGAAATAGACGGGAGATATTTGCAAAATAGGATGAAATTTTTACAAATAATTGGAGTGGAAAAGGATACATTAAAATTAATTCAAAGTTATAAAGAAGAGATATGGACCACTTGGGTAGATTTAAAAGAGAAACAATGAAAAAGACATAAAATTGACTAGGCATTAGAGAAAATCTCATCTAATTGACTGAATATAAAAAAGCTTGAAGATGAAGAATGTTTATTAAATAGATAAAGATAATATAAAAATACAAAAGACAATAATCTATTTTGGAAAGCAAATATAAAGAGAGATAAAACAACTTAAGAAAATCATACATGATAAAAAAACAAAAAACAATAGAAACAAAAAAGAGAGTCAATGGATGAAAAGATCAGATAATTAAAAATTTAAAACAAATGAAAATACCTTAAGGATATGGAGGAAACAACTTAAAATGAAAAATTTAGATTCCGAAAACAAAGTATTTGATGTCGATAATTTAATTACATAGATAGGAGATCTAACTCTACAAGATGATAATCCCTTTAATAATATAAAGTCCGATCCGATAATAAAGTCAGAAACTACATGGAATCCAAATATTATTGATATTCTTGGTACAAGTACAATTTAACCTTCTATTAGATGTTCAGGATTTGATAAACCATCAAGAGGATATACAGGAGTAAGTTCTAGTATTTGAACAGGAGAAACATATACTCCATTACGAGGCATGAAAAATGAACCGATTAATCCATTTGGAATTTACCTTGATTTAGATTATGTTAGTAATGTAGAAGAAGCCATAGATAAACGGAAAATGGCATTAAGGATAGCTGTGACTGTTAAAAAAAAGGATTATGATGCTGCTAAACATTTCATTAAGAGAAGTTTAGTTTATAACACTTTAAGATTTTGTCAAAATATAGATGAAGAAACTAGAAGAAGAATATATGGAGTAGATGATAATATAGCTAAGCTTATATCTAGAGCTGCAGAAGCTATACAATTAGAATTTGCCGGAGAAGGAAACTTCTTAAAAGACCCTGGAACAATAAATAAATATACAATTGTACTTTTAAGATTACAATTATGTGATATATGTGAAATAGATAGATATATTTATGTTTTGCAAGATTATTATTACCATATATATAATAGAGTACCTGATACACAAAGTTATCTCCCAATGTTTTTTACAAATATACCAAACCCTTGGAGAAAGAAGCTTATTGATACAGATAACCCAGAAAAAGCAAATACTCTAGGAAAAAGAATAACACATTTAAAAGATAAATTAAGTGAATGGTGTGGAGATACGTTATTAGCAAAATTGACATGAGGATTAAAGAAAAGAACCTCTTTATGTTGTGACAATCAAAAGATGGCTCGTTTTATAGGATGTGATAGTCATTATTATTATAGTAAGATTAAAAGAAAGTATAAGAAGAGGAAACAATATAAGAAAAGATATTTTAGGAAGTGAAAAGCAAGATACTATAAGAAAAAAGGCTATAAAGGACCTAAGAAACCTACTTATCTAAGGAAAAGAAGGGATAATAAATCCCCTAAAGAATATACTCCCTCTGTCACTAAATATAAGTCACTAGCTGTTGTTTTGCAAAAATTAAAGAAACTTTTTTATTCCTAGAAGGCCCTCTAATCAAATTTTCAAAAATTTGAACATCATTTCAGGAGTATATTATTAGAGAGGTAATATGGAAAAAACACCTTCAGAAAAGGTAATTACCTAATGGCAATGACTTGTAATTAGTGACAAGAAAAGTTAGTTAAAATGACTTATATTTAGTGACGGAGAGAGTAAATGTTGTTATTGTCATGAGATAGGGCATTATGCTAATTGATGTCCAAAAAATTCTGTAGGAATAAAAAGAAAATAGAAATCGATGAAAATATTGAAGAAATGATATCTCAAGGAGAATTTATACAAATAAATGATTTTTAAAATATAGAATCTGACTATAGTATTTTTATATACACAGACACTGAATACAAATTAACCTCTGAACATGAGATGGGTGAACAAAGCATAAGTGGTATTAAAACAAAAACAAGACGAAAGATTTTCTTTATCAAACTATACTAGATGTAAAGTAAATATACTCGAAAAACTAGGCATTAAGCCAAGAAAGCATCATCTCTTTAGAATATCCTTGTACTCTTGAATTCGGTTCTCCCATGAAATTGAGAATTCTAAAAGTTGCTCCAAATAATGGTGATTCTTCCAAAGGGACAAGTTCTCTAAATAACCTTTGTATGGCTATTTGTTCTTCCTGTTCCGTTCTCAACAAATAATTATAAATAACTTCTCTTACTTCATACAACTTGGCTGGAAATTTTCTACATTCCTTTTGGTTTCGATCCTCTTCTTGTTTTACGAATTGAACAATTTCTTTCTTTTCAATTTCCTAGGTTTGCAAATATTCCAAAGATGAAGCAAGGTAGACCAAGTGTTCGGCTAGGGCTTTTAGGATACTGGGAAATTGAGTTTTTGATTTTAAATTCCACAAATTGTCAATCAAACATTGATGTTCTGGTTTCAAGTCAAATTCAGTTTTGAAAGAGAGGTTGTTGTTCCTTGGGTAGGTTTTAAGAAGATAGGGTCCAAAGGCTATTTCATCTTGATGCGAGTTTGCTACCATTTCAACTATTCCTGCAAATATCAAATAATAACAATTGGATCTTAATTGCCTAAAAGTGATCCATCTTACAATAATTTCTACCAGTCTACTCATAGACTCCGCCAAGAAAGGGGTATCAAAGGGTTGAATCTTGCAAAATATTTTAATGATATAGAATTCAAATCTTGCTTGTGTTTCGAAAACAAGAATGTTGAGACAAGGAAGTTTCTTGACAAGTTGTTTTAAATGCTGAACAGTTTGGGTCTGTTTCGAACCCCAAGCAACTGGATTCTTTTTGAGCCGAGCATAAAGTGGTTTACAAATTGGGAATAAAATTTGCTACATAAGTCAAACATCGTAAAAATCTCTGCAATTGAGTCTTATCCATAATTTCATCAGGAAATCTATCAGCAAATTCTATTGATCTAGTAATAGCCTTGTAAAGCTCTCTATCCTAGTTATGACCCAAAAATCTTATTTTGGTTTGGAATAATTTCAACTTACTGGCACTTACCACCAACACATTTTCTGACGATGTCTAGAAAAATATTCAAATGCTTAAAATGTTGCTCTAGTGATTCACTAAAGACTAACACATCATCAATATATACCATTGTGAAACTAGTATGATTGTTAAAAATATCATTCATTACTTTCTGAAATTCTGAAGGTGCATTTTTTAATCCAAATTGCATAACGTTCCATTCATATTGTCCAAAAGGTACAATAAAAGCAGTTTTATTTTTATCTTTTTCGGCAATCTTAATTTGCTAATGTCCTGATTTCATACCAAATTTACTATAAAATACAAATTTAATTGTTCTTTTAAGTAAATCTCTGTTATTAGGTATAGAATACCTAATCCACTTTAATACATTATTTAAAGGTTTATAATTAATTACTAATCTGGGAGCACCTGTTTCTTTTTCAACACTATTGTTTACCTAAAAAGCTGAGCAACTCCATGGAGATATAGATTCACTAATAATCTTTTTGTCTGCTAAATCCTGAATTTCGTTCTTACATGTTTCTATTAATTCTTGATTCATCTAAATAGGCCTAGCTTTAGTTGGGATATTCATTTCATCAAATTCATCAATATAAGGTAATTCTACTTCATGATATTTCCTATGCCAAAAGGCTGTCGGTACATCTGAGTAGACTCCTTTTTTAATTTTATTTTCTATTTCAGAAATTCTATTTTTGATTTCCTTTTTCAAGCAATTGATTTTCAATTCTTTTATATTTTTCTTCTTCTTTTAAAAGTTTAATTTGATTAAATTTTCTAGTTCTTATATTGTCTATGAATTTACACATTGGTTTATTTAGAAAAAGGAAAAGTAATTTTAATAATCCCTATTCTAGAATGAACGCCAAATTTATTTACTTCAAATGGATAAATCTGAGTAATGAAGGGAGTTCCTAATATAATTTCTTCACTCAAATCTTTTACTAAAATGAAAGAGTTATTAAAACAAAATTGATTGTTATAGATATGAGCTTTAGACATTTTGCAATTTATATTCAATTTATTTCCAAATGCTGAGTATAATTTTTTTGAAGTTTTCTCATAATATTTAGTAGGTACTATTCCTTATTGAATACAATTTTGATTAGCTCCTGAGTCTAACAGCGTCGTTACTTCTATTAAAAAAATCTTCTATTTTCAAAGTTATGGGTATATACCATTTTTGAAACATTGTACATTTAATAGTATCTATAAATTTTATTCTATTAGATGTTTCACATTCTTCTTCTAATGGTTTTACTTCAACAAATTTTAATTTGATCACTTCTTCATTTAGATTACTAATTTCTTCATTGTGAGTTTTATCGTTTTCTTTTAAAATTTTTATTTCTTCTTTAATTTGTTGTATTTCTAATTTTAAATCTTCTAAAGTTACTTCTTTATTAGTTTCTTTGAATTTATCAAATACGTCTTTAACACTAATTGGTTCAACTAATCTTTTATGATTAGTGGACAAAGAATCTTTTAACTTAGACAAATACTCCCTTTTAACTTCTGAATCATCCATTTTATCAAGTAATTCAAAGAACAATTCCTTATTTTCTTTTGGAAGTTTGTTAAAGCTAGTCATATTTATTTTACAACTATCTTCATTACAATTACAAGTTCCTCCAAATTCACTATTGTTACCAGATTCACTAGTGGAAGTGTCTATTACTTTACAAATATTATTTTCAGTTTCAGATTTAGTTTCCGTTTCATCATCTATTTCAGGATTATCAAGTATTTGATACAATTTTTCTCTCATGTCATCTTCTAAATCAAATTGACTAATTCTCTTCTTTTTATTGGCTAATTTAGGACACTTATCTATTGTATGTCATTTCTTTCCACAAAAATAACATTTTATATTTTTTGTGTTTGTATTACCGGATCCTTTTCTTTTAAATCTCCTAGTTTGAGTTTTATATTCTCTGGATTTATATTCTTTTATTTTTTTTCTTCTTATCCTAAAGTCTCCTAGAAGGTGGATCTAAAGGAGCATAGCCAAATATTTCACAAAAATTTCCTAATTCTTTCTTAGAACTCTTATGATATTTCTTCAATTATTTTTCAATTTCAAATCAGTACAGATATTTAATCCTACTATATTCACATTATTTATCAATTGTCCATAAGTAAGCAATTTATAAGGAATATTATTATTATAATCTTGTTTCAATTTTTGTCTAACCTTTTCTACAAATAAAGGAGGTAATCCAGATACAAATCTTTCTTTCCAAAAAGCTTGATGACAATCATTTCTAAGCATTACTTTTGTTAAAAACATGTCTTTATACCATCTAAAATCATGCAATTTCCAGCAAGTCAAATTTGTTCAAATTTCACTACATCTATCCTGAAATGCTAATGGGTCACTTACAAAATGTTGGTTATGGCAAATAAAAGTCTTTGTATAGAATCAGAGACTTCTTTTGCACTTGTAACTTCTTGTCCATTTTCAATTTTTACTCTAGAGACAATTCTTTTTTATTCTAATATTTCTCATTTACTTTCTCGGGGTAAATAGTTATCCCACTATCCTTTTAAAGTCCCTGTAAATCCTGCAAGTAATCCTATAATTATATTTGATTCATCTCTGCTAGTATTAGCTACTTTATATGCTGTACTGGCCATAGTCATTTCTTGCAACATATTCAAAATTTGATGTTCTGACATACCATCTAAATTCCATTAAGTTATATCATTTCTAGTAAAATTAGTTGCAGTTACTAAATGTCTTTCTTCAAATTGTACATTAGGAAAAGAGGGTCTATTATAATAATTTTTTATATTTCGATAAATTTTTCTTCCAGTTTCAATTTTTCCTAATGATTCTTGTTTAGAATTAATTGTTTGAATTTTTGTTCCACTACAATTGGCTTTAGATTTTTGTTCTAAATCTATGTTTTCTAATCTTATATTAATATCTCTTAGAAGGCTTTCATCTTCTTTAGAGAATTTAAATTCTTTTCCAAATCTCATATTAGTATTTTCTAAATCTAATGGTTTTATAATCTGATTTCTATCTATTAAGTCAAATTTTGGATTATATGCTTTTCATTTTAATTCTCTTTTAGTTTCTTCACTATTTATTTTTGAAACTTTGTTTGCTACTTTTATTAATACTTGATTAGTATAGTTATTCTGTTCTATTACTTTGGATTTTGCACTCCAACCTCAAGTACCTACCAGAGTGAGTGGCTAAACTGATTACCATGGATTAACCTCCACGACTGGGGCGGAGAGTCACGCTTCGGAGGCCAAGGGACTTGGCGTTAGCCAAAGCTACCAAGTCCAAGGTCACGTCTGAGAGTTCCCCAGTGCTGTTGCTAGTCATAATTTCACCTAGTCTCCCGCTCTGATACCAATGGGGGAAGGATCGTTTCCAAAACAGTGTTTTTTAAAACAAATGTATAAAATACCTTCAAAATAAATTAAAACTTACAAATATAAAGAAGGCTTTTGACGTCTCAGGTTAAGTGCATTCCAACCTAAGGTACCTACCCGAGCGAGTGTCTAAACAGAGTACCACGGATTAACCTCCACGACTGGGGAGGAGAGTCACACTTCGGACCCCAAGGGACTTGGCGTTAGCCGAAGCTACCATGTCCAAGGTCACGTGCGAGAGTTCCCTAGTGCGGTTGCCAGTCATAATGTCACCCGGTCTCCTGCTCTGATACCAATTTGGAAACGATCCTTCACCAATTGGTATTAGAGCGGGAGACCAGGTGACATTATGACTGGCAACATCATTGGGGAACTCTAGCACGTGACCTTTGACTTGGTAGCTTCGGCTAACGCCTGGTCCCTTGGGCTCCGAAGCTTGACTCTTCGCCCCAGTCGTAGAGTTTAATCTGTGGTACTCGGTTTAGCCACTCGCTCTGGTAGGTACCTTAGGTTGGAGTGCACATAACCTGGGACGTCCCTGGCAGAGTGCCAGTAGTAAATTGAAATTATTTCAGACTAAGATTAGATTTTTAGGTCATGATTTGGATAAAGGTCTTTACAAGCCTATTACTAGATCCATTGAATTTGCAAATAGATTTCCCGATGAGATCAAGGATAAGACTCAATTGCAGAGATTCTTAGGATGTTTAAATTATGTGGCAGATTTCATTCCCAATCTGAAATTCATTTGTATACCACTTTGTGATTGTTTCAAAAAGAATCCAGTTGCTTGGGGTTTAGAACAGACCCAAAATGTTCAGCATTTGAAACAACTTGTTAAAAAACTTCCATGTCTCAATAACCCTATTCCTAAATCTATTAGGATTTTTTTCTACCAACCAAATTGATATTTTATTTGTAAAAGTTTCAGGATTCAACCCTGAAGTTGATACCCCTTTACTAGTGGAGTCAACAAGTAGACTTGTAAACATTTATATTGAATGGATCACTTTTAGGCAATCAAGATCCAATTGTTTTATCTTTGCTGGAATATTCAAAATGGCAGCCGAATCATCTTAGAAGGAAATAGCCTTTGGCCTGTATCACCTCAAAACCTATCCCAAAAATTCTAACCTTCCTTTTAGAACTGAATTTGATTTGAACCCGGATCATCAATGCTTAATTGACAATCTTCGGAATTTGAAATCAAAACAACAATTTCCCAGTATCCTAAAAGCCTTAGCAGGACACTTGGTTTACCTCACTTCCTCTTTAGAACACTTGAAGACTGAAGAAATTGAAAAGAAAGAAATAGTTCAATTTGTCTGACAGGAAGAAGATAAAAAAGAAAAGGATTGGTGGAAATTTCCAGGTAAGTTGTATGAAGTAAAGGAAGTAGTAAGTTGTATGAAGTAAAGGAAGTAATTTATAGCTACTTGTTACGGACAAAACAGGATGAACAGATAGCCATTCAAAGATTATTCAGAGAATTTGTCACATTGGAAGCATCCCCTATAATTGGAGCTACTTTCAGGATTTTTACCTTCATCGGCTAACCGGTCTCAAGAGTTCAAGGATATTCAGTAATAAAGCTTTGCATGCATTTGAAGCACTGGACAGACCAAACATTTGATGGATTAACATTATCCATCTCAAAGCTCTTGAATTACGATATGATTTCTTGACTTGTTGTTCAAAAACAGAAATTTGAAAAAATTATAGGACATCGAGAAGTTGACTGGATTATCAATGAAGGTATGCACCGAGGATGGGATACTCATGGATATGTGAATATTAAAATCTTTTCTACCCCACCAAGTTTCTTTTCCTCATATCCTGAAGATACAAGAACCGTCATGTTAATAGAACGTAAAAGGTACAAAAAGCCCTTGTTTGAAGAAACTTAAGGCAATACTCATATATTTCCGGAGCAAGTTCGTTCCATTGGAGAACAATTAGAATTTTATAGAGCAGCAATCGTTGATCACCAAATAGACATGTGGTGTGATAATTTGGTTTACTGTGTCGAAAACATCAAAGTATTCATTCCTCATTACTGACAATTAGTCAGACCATTCTTTGACGTCCTCAAGGAAGATCACTCTTTGATGGATTCTTTGAAAGCAGTTTTTGCACTTGTTTGAACCCTTATTCAAGGCGAACAATTTGATCGTGAAAAGAATCACAAGGATCCATTATCACCCGTTGATTAGCCACCAATAGGGAAGGCTTTTTAAGAAATTTGGGGACTACTTGAAGATAGTGGACCTTTGAAAGCATTTAAAAAATGCTTGAAGATAGTGGAAAAATTCTGCACAAAGAAGACAAATAGTAGAGGTGACATAACATCACCAAAATTATTTGAAGCATTTGTAGGAAGCATACTTGGCTAAAATAGTTGAAGAATAGAAGTGCAAATAAAAAGACTCTACTTGAAATGAAGACTTCCGGACCAATAGAGATGCAAGAAGAAGATAGAATTGAAGATAAGCATTAGCAGACCATTTGAAGAATTGGTAGACAACTTTATTAAAAGTCGACAGGCCACTTTATTAAAGTTGTTTGTTTTTATTTGCAATAATTGTACTTTACTTTTTAGAAAGAAGATAGAATTATTTGAATATACTATTCTAGACTCAAAAGAATTATTTTGAAGTCCGATAGAAATCTATATAAATAGGACCCTTTGTAAGCAGAAAGGGGCACGACTCACACACCACTCACTTTTCACTCTCTAATAAGCATTTCCTTCCCAACCTTGAACTCTCTCTTTCTTGCACGAAAATTTGAATAAAATTCTATTGAAGTTGAAGCACAAAGCCTTCTTTATTTGTAAGTTTGATTTTTATAACATATTTTAAAGGTATTTTATATAGATGTTTTAAAAACACTGTTTTGGAAACGATCCTTCCCCCATTAGTATTAGAGCCAGTATAGTAAACAGAAACCCTTGTTGATTTGAAATCTTAAGGATGAAAGCTTAAACAGGTTTTATTCTTTCTTCCTTAAGTGAGTTCATGAGATAATCTTCAAATCTCTCTTTCTTTCGTATTCCTTTTCTTCGTTTGAACCTCTCTGCCGAGAATGGGGAAGAGTTAGAACTGTGTGTTCAGACTCAGGTGAGCCGTCAGTCGGTTGGATTAGCCTGAGTTAGCTGAAGGTGAAGGCAGTGTAGTGGTCGGACCATGCTGGAGACCCCTGAGAAAACAGACGGTATATCTGGAGAGTCCAGACTTAGGTAAGTCCTAAGCCTCCCTCAGGAGGTTGGGTCAAATGAAATTAAGGAATAAGATAGGAAGAAATATTTAGAGATTATCGAGTGAATAAACTTTTGGATAGAAAGAATGCTTTCGTAAGATTTTGAATTATGTCAGCTTCTACTTCTTCTAGTATTCATAATTTGTCAAAAATAGACAGTGACATTGTTAACGAGTAACAAATTAGTATTTCTTTTGATGATATAGAAAAGAAATTAGCAAGATGGAATTTTTCCCATGAGAAAATTAGTAAAATTTATAAAATAGGAATATTTGATTTTGTACAAGACTTTTCTATAAAAACAACAGAAAAAACAGTATAATTAGATAAAGAATTTGGAATGGTTTATCTTATGAACCAACAAACAATAGATTTGCATAAATTGAAATCTCGATATTGTCATATTAGATTAGTTCAAGTAGTAGTCAAATCACTTTTTACTCTAGTAGGATGCAATATAACTGTTTGTCTTATACTAAGAGATAGTATGTGGTTAGACTTTAATAGCAGTATAATTGTAGTACTTGAATCCGATATTGGTAATGGACCAATATATTTTAATTGTTATCCTAATTGTTCTTTGGATTTGGAAGATCCGCATATTTTGAAAGCTTTAACTCTGAATATTCATGTTAAGAACTATAATGTTGAAATTGGAACTAGAGGTATGGTTTTGGTTTATAGAATTTATTATAAATTGATGAACTTCCTGCATTGGTATTAGAGCCAGTATAGTGTTGATTTGAAATCTTAAGGATGAAAGCTTAAATAAGTTTTATTCTTTCTTCCCTAAGTGAGTTCATGAGATAATCTTCAAATCTCTCTTTCTTTCATATTCCTTTTCTTCGTTTGAACCTCTCAAAAATTATCCCCATTTATAAATTCTATTTCGAAATCAAAAGCTGATAGCCTGCATCTCGCAAATATTTGTTTTGAAACCAAATTTTTAACATCTTTAAATAAAACTTCTTTTGCAGACTTACAGTCTGTTCTTATCAAATATTTTTTGTTTATCAAATCATCTTGAAATTTAGTAATGCATAGTACTATAGATAAAATTTCCTTTTTAATAGCACTATAATTTTTCTGACTGTTATTCCATAATCCAGAATGAAATCGAACAATTTGTTCAGAAGATGAGTCAAGTTTCTTTTGTTTGAGGATACCGCCAAAGCCAATTTCAGAGGCATCAATTTCAACAATCATATTTGCCTCAGGGTCAAAGATGCTAAGACATGGAAGTTTTTTAACAAGTTGTTTCAAATGCTGAACAGTTTGGGTCTATTCTAAACCCCAAGCAACTGGATTCTTTTTGAAACAATCATAAAGTGGTATGCAAATGAATTTAAAATTGGGAATAAAATCTGCCACATAATTTAAACATTCTAAGAATCTCTGCAATTGAGTCTTGTCCTTGATCTCATCGGAAAATCTATTTGCAAATTCAATGGATCTAGTAATAGGCTTGTAAAGGCTTTTATCCAAATCATGACCTAAAAATCTAATCTTAGTCTGTAATAATTTCAATTTACTGGCACTCACTACCAGCCTATTTTTCCTGACGATGTCGAGAAAAATATTCAAATGCTTAAAGTGTTGTTCTAATGACTCACTAAATACTAATACATCATCAATTTATACTATTATAAAGCAAGTATAAGGGTTAAAAATATCATTCATAACCATCTGAAATTCAGAAGGGGCATTCTTTAATCCAAAACATTCCATTCGTATTGTCCAAAAGGTACACTAAAAGCATTTTTATATTTATCCTTTTCTGCTATCTTAATTTGCCAAAATCCTGATTTCATATCTAATTTACTGTAAATAACAGCTTTAATTTTTCTTTTAAGTAGATCTCTTTTATTAGGTATAGGATACCTAATCCATTTTAATACACTATTTAAAGGTTTATAATTAATTACTAATTTAGGAGCTCTTTTTTCTTTTTCAGCATTATTCTTCACATAAAAGGCTGAACAACTCCAAGGTAATCTAGATTCTCTAATAATCTTCTTATCTAATAATTCTCGAATTTATTTTTTACAAGTTTAACTAAATTCCCGATTCATTTGAATAGGCCGAGCTTTTGTAGAAATATTCTTTTCGTCAAATTCATCCATGTAAGGTAATCCTACTTCATGAAATTTTCTTTTCCAAAAGGCTGTAAGTACATCTGAACATACTTCCTTTTTAATTTGATTTTCAAATTCAAAAATTTTATTTTAAATTTCTAGATCAAGCAATTGATTTTCAATTCATTTATATTTTATTTCTTCTTTTAGAAATTTAATTTGATTAAATTTTCTATTTCTTATATTATCTTCAAATTTACATGTTGGTTTATTTAGAAAAGGAAAAATAATTTTAACAGTTCCTCTTCTAGAATGAATACCTATTTCATTTACTTCAAATGGATAAATTTGAGTAATAAAAGGAGTTCCTAGTATCAATTCTTCACTCAAATCTTTTACCAAAATAAATGAATTATTAAAACAAAATTGTTCATTGCAAATATATGATTTAGACAATTTATAATTTATAATCTATTTATTTCCACATGCTAAATATAATCTAGTAGAAGTTTCCTCATAATATTTAGTAGGTACTATTCCTTCTTGAATACAATTTTGATCTGCTCCAGAGTCTAAAAGAGCAGTACCTTCAATTACAAAGTCTCCAACTTTCAAAGTTATAGGTATTACCATTTTTGGAAAGTTGTACATTTAATAGTATCTATAAATTTTATTCTATTAGAGGTTTTGCATTCATCTTCAATTTCTTTTAGAAAAGGTTTTGCTTTTGCAAATTTTAATTTTATTAATTCTTTATTAATATTACTAATTTCTTCAGTATGAATATTATCTTTTTCTTTGAAAGTTTTTATTTCTTCTCTAATTTGTTTTATTTCTAATATTAAATCTTCTAAAGTTATTTCTCTAATTTTCTGTTTAATTTTATCAAATACTTCTTTAATACTAAAAGGCTTTTTTTTTTATTATTAGGATTACTAAACAGAGATTCTTTTAATTTAGCTAAATATTCCTTTTTAACTTTTGGATCTTCAATTTTCTCTAATAATTCAAAAAACAATTTTTTATTTTCCTTAGGCAATTTGCTAAAATTAATCATCTTAATTTTACAATTATCCTCAACAAAATTGCAAATTCCTTCAAATTCACTAGAATTATCAGTTTCACTATCTGACTCACTAGTTGAAGTATTTATTAATTCATGTATATTATTTTCAGATTCAGATTCAAATTCAGTTTCTTTAACAATTTCAGGATTATAAGTATTTGTTGCTTAATATTATCATCTAATTCAGGTTGACTAATTTTCTTCTTTTTGAATGCTATTTTAGGACATTTAAATGCTTTATGTCCTTTTTTACCACAAGAGTAACATTTTATTTTTTCAGTATTTTGTTTTTCTGGTTTTCTCTTTTTAAATCTCCTAGTTTTTTCTTTATATTCTCTAGGCCTATATTCTCTATTTTTCCTGGGTTTCTTTTTCTTCTTAAGTATTCTAGAGGGAGGATCTAAAGAAGCATATCCAAATATTTCACAAAAATTTCCTAATTCCTTCTTAGAACTTTTATGATATTTTTTTAATTGATTTTTTAATTTCAAATCAGTGCAAATATTTAATCCTACAATATTCACATAATTTATGAGTTCTCCATA